>LGRX02005751.1:0-21459 GCA_001247695.2 Cymbomonas tetramitiformis
TTCCTCCCGGACCTCCAGTCTTGTATGCCCCGGTGGAGGCGCCTGTTCAGGCAAACCGGGATGCGGATAGTCCAAGTCATCCCCACACATGACCACCTGGGAAAACCCACCCAGTTGTTCGAATCCTCCGACGGCACCCGCATTGACCTGACATGGCCAATGCTAGTGGTGCATGCCCCCGCCGCGTTGGCCCATCCAGGACGGGTGAGAGGAGCCGGTATCGCCCGTCGCCCGCCGGATCCTCCTGCCCCGCTGCAGAAGGGCAAAGCCGCTCAGCTCCGAGACTCGGAGGACCCGCCCAGTGGGACGGATTTCCTTCAGGCTCTACGGGAAGAGTATGAGCGCCCTGGTCCCCTACGGGAGCTGCGCCAGTAAGTGCTAGCAGCTCCGCACAAGCGGACAACCGAGTTCTGCGTGGTTGGGCAAGTTGTGTGGCGGACGGCGGCGGGAAGATACCAACTGGTGTTGGGAAATGATTCCCCCCTCAAGGAGATCATCATGCGGCAGGCCCATGAGAGTCCCGCCACCGGACACGTGGGTCGAGATAAGACATTGGATCGGGTGTCCCGGCGATTCTGGTGGCGGTATATGAATAGAGACGTGGGCCTCTGGGTAGCCTCCTGTGCCACCTGTCAGGCGATCCGACCCCGGAACACTTTCCCGGATGGGTTGTTGAATCCGCACAGAATCCCCCAGATGATATGGCAGGTGGTGGGTGTCAGGGTCATGACCGATGACATATGTGTCATACATGTCATACGTGTCATACCTGTCAGACATGTCATACCATGTCATGTCATGTCATGTCGGTCGTGTCATATATTATTATGACAGTCGGTCGAGTCATACATTATTATGACAGTCGTCAGTACGGTCGACCATGACTGTACCTGTCGTCAGATGATAATGTCACATCATCTGTCATTATTCAAGGAAAGACTTGAATGACCCTGTCATCGAGAGTTCGTATGTCGAACTCGAAGATGACAAGCAAGATACATCTTGAAGTACAAACAAGAACCATCTTTGCTTTAAGCATGTGCGGAACACGCATGCACAGCATGAACGAACTATTCGTTATCACCATGCTGGTCGTTCAACCTATGTCTCGGGTTCACAACCCAATGGCGGTACTATCTATGATGATAGGAGACATATGGTATAAGATGAGGAAGCGTTGGGCTTCAAGCAGATCTTCACTCAGAGACTGCACTCATCACCCGCTATTTCTTACACTCGCGTTGCTGTCCAACTTCGCAGTGTTTATTTGTATATTGATAATATATTCACGGCCTGTTTATCTCGCCGTATCATATGGTATTCTGCTAAAACTCGTCAAGGCACGAAAAGAGAACTCAAGTGTGAGTGCAGCGTCAGAGATAGTATATATCATATTGTTCGCAGGTTTGCAGGTGGGCGCATAAGCGACAGCGCTCGCAGTGATACTGAATATCTGCACAGCGAATAGTGATATCTGCACGCTCGAATAATCGACAGCACAGAGATTGCGCGAGGATTTTCATCGCGAACATATTCGCAGCTAATAACAGCGTTCGCAAAGAAATCGTCTTGATTCTAAAAGCGACAAGGTGTGCGCACAGTGTACGGAACGCATGCAAATGATGTCAAAATTCGCAGGAATGTCACAGTTTGCGAGATGCAGATGCGCGAACGAAAATGATCGTCAGCACATATGATTTACATCAACTGCGACTGGACGCACAAAATTTCGTTTAACAGCGCGCTCGCATTCGTTCATGCGACGTAAATCAGCGATCATCAGTATGCGACGTACATCAGCAATCGATTTTCGCAAATGCTCGTATGATGATTTTTAGCTCGTCAGCGCGATATGCACTGATGTGATGCTCTTGTGCGCGATGTGCACGTCAGCGCGATGTCATGATTTCATCTGATGCAATGGACGCACGTTTTTAGGGCGCATGATTCCTAACGCGTCTTTATGCAGCGAGACATATAATATGTGTACGCGCGTCAGTATCCTCTGCAGAATGATTGTATACTTGCAGGGATGCTGTGGACGCATCATTAACATACTGCTGTGGACGCATCATCAACATACTGCTGTGGACTCATGATCACTATACTGCAGCAATTCACACTATGTCCTGATGACTGCATAGATATTTCTAATCATCAGCATTCATACTTATCTGAAGTATAGTGTGCAAAATGTTTATCTCAGCATACACTAACTTACAGCACATATTTCCAGCAATATCTGAGTATATGTATATCCTATACTGAATGACTGCCACACTGTGAGTTGTGCACGCATCCTGATAACAGATGTTCTATATGATCCAACTTGATCACGGTAACAGTTGGAATAGATGTGCACAAAGCATTCATTTGCAGTGCATGCTAACTATATTAGAACCCATACAATATAAGGTGCCTGTTCAGTAATCTTAACACAGTAATTAGCTCAATGTGACCCGGTGGAGTCGAGATACTCCTCGGACAACATATTGTTCTACTGTGGATTACTGAAAGGATGCTCACCGGAGCTGTATGTGAAATACACCCAGCAACTCATTTTGTAAATGAGATTAACTTGGCATTACAATAACCTCTAAACTTAATATATCATGCTAGATGTATTCAGTGCATGGTATGCTGATAATCCTGCATGATGAACTGTCTGGAAACATTGTAATGTCCAGAAGTTATCTTACTGCAAAGTGTGTAAAAGTGAGCACACACACACACACACTGACAAAAACGTGCTAATCAATAAGCACTATACATGCACACACACTGCATTGTATGTATTGATATTCACTGATTCAAAGTGAATTGATTAACTTAAATATCTATCATGTATATGATAATGTAGATACCACTTTACAAACACATGTGCGTGTAAAGTGTCAGCGATTGTGATAGATATGGGAACAGATAAACCAACATGTTGTAGGGCTGGATGGAGTTATCTCCAGACCCGAAGGCAAGATACTGCACCCATGCAACAGCTGGTAACTGTTGGGTGCAGTCCACTCGTCATTCCACATATCATCGCTGGAGCAACAACAACAACTACATTGCATAATGACAATTGATTCAGATTTGATCAGTTCAAATGCATGCAACTCTCAGATCAGTATCTACATGACATCTGATAATAGTTGTTGAGGACAGCACACACATACAAATGTGTTGTGTCAAATTGCTGTGATTATGTCAAGCAATGTCCAGATATGTTCTAAATAAGAAATATCATTTTGATAAATCTTAGAGCACAGACCTATGCTCAGAACAGATCATAGATTGACAAATATCACTAAAGTGGATGTTCCTAAATGGATGTTCCCACTTAAGTTGATAAATCTATATATCATCAGAATGTACATTTGTCGCGATTATGAACAGCCAAGTGTCGTGGCGGGTGGCGTGGTGGCACGGCTGCAGAGGGGTTGGGCGTGCGGGGTGGCGATGTCAGGGCGCGCGTGCTGCTTGAGGGGGAAAATCTTTAGATATATAATCGACCATGTAAGCGAACCTGTCACGCCCTGCCAGGAGTTGCAGCTGTCCCAGCACGCGCACCACGTCGCAATCCCACCCCCAGAGCAACGGCCTCAGCGAACGCATCGTCCAGATGACCAAAGCCGCCCTCACCAAGGCATGCAAACAGGCTGGGTCCATCGACCGATGGGATTCATTCCTGCCGTGGATCATGCTGGGATATAACGCCACGCCGCAGGAGTCCACGCGCCTGGCACCATATGAGCTCGTGTACGCCCAGCGCCCGACGCTGCCCCCGGCCATCAAGGAGCGCCTCAGCCAACCGCTGGATTCCTGCATGGATGCAGCCGCTATGGCAGCCAGCTACCTCGAACGCGCCGAGTACGTCAAAAGGGCCACCATCATGGCTGGCAGCAACATCGCCATAGCTCAACACCGCCAGACCGAGCGATACGCACAAGTGCGCTCAGGGAAGTACCTGCCCAAACAGTTCAACTTCCGCGTGGGCGACTTCGTGTTCCTGAAGCGCAGTGTGAATCACGGCCTACAGCTCCACACGCGCGACCCTATACTTCAAATCAAAGAACTGCCAGACGACGGCACCGCCGTGCTACAAGGCCGATGCGGCAGCACGTGCAACGCACACTGCTCACAGATAGCCATCTGCCATTTGCCCGACGTCGACCCCACCATCACCTACAACCTGGATGACAACGAAGATGCGCGTTGTCAAGTGTGCAAGAAGGCTGATCGCCCCGCCAGCATTCTTCTTTGCGACGACTGCAATCAAGGCTATCACCTGGGGTGCCTGCAGCCCAAGCTGACTCGAGTCCCCGACGAAGAGTTCTGGTACTGCCCCCGCTGCCTAGGCCTGTTGCCGGACGACGACCTCTCCCCCCAGTACCTCGCCGCCTACGAAAACAGGGGCAAACAGCTGGACGGAAAGCGCGCCCTGAAGGTTATCGACGGACACCCATACGAGGGCACCATACGATGGCTGGGAGCCGCAGAACGCCCTTACGCGCTGAAGTGCGAGTACGATGACGGGGACTCAGAGACCTTCACGCTGGCCGAGCTGCAGCAGTATTTGCTGCCTGACAACGCGACAGCCCCGCAAAAGCAGGCAGTGGCTGTCCCAGGGGAATTCCCAGGAGTAAACTATTATCCTCTATTATCTTGAGGAATCATATCATATATTCAGATATACTATTTAACATAAACCCAGACAGCAAGAGTTATATCATTTGCTGTCCAAGTCCAGAGACCAACTCTGTTACCTCTCTTTATTCTCTCCTCTGAGCTCACATATTATTTTCCCCAACTGTTCGCTCAGGCAATGTCACATCCACTCACTAATTTCCCTAATAGTTCGCTACTCTTATTCTCATCGAAATCAGACCCCCCTACTATGGGTGTCTCAGCAGGTACGTCGTGCCTCCTGGCACAACTCTCCCCCCGTTAGGAGTGGACTTTCCCCTGAAACCACGACTAAAGCATAATCACACATACAATAGCGTACAGGGGTCTCGTGATTCCTCTGCTCATCAGCGTAGCAGAAGGGCTTCACCAAGGATCACGCTGCCAACGCTCATCCCGGATTCACCCAACCGCACACAACCGATATCTAAGGCAGGTCTTCAGTCTTCGTCTTCTCCTTCGAAACTCCGCTTGCCATAGATCGGTTGCACTCGGTCCAAGGGTTATGACCGTAACATCGTTTACTTTCCTGTGCCTCCAAAAGTCAAGTGCTGGAACAGATGCCGCAGTAGACCCTCTGGAACTGGATACACTGCGTGTGACTTCTGCATCCCCTTCCAATGACCACTCGGTCCCAGTTGTGCAGTATCAGGGTGAACTCCTGTTGCACGTCGATGCGAACAAGGAGTCGCTGCAGAGCATTGCAGTAAGGGTTCGGGCGGAGGCGAGCTCGCCCATATACACGTAGGTTTCATGTATCGTTTCCCATACATACAGTAGGTGCAAGTGAGGGGCGCCGGTAAATGGCTCATTACTGGCCTGAAACGCAGGGCGTCAGGGTAACGGCCCATCGGGTTCTCCACAAACCAGTGTTGAGGACGGAGATACTCGATGATGTCTAGGGTGCGTTGTACGCACGCGTCCGCTGTAACGAAATCGGGCGGACCTCCAGTGGTGCGGGCCTGACTGTACTGGGTACAAGGGGGGCTTGCCCATACCACGTCGAAGTACCCTGGGGGATACCTCCAATAATCCCAGCTCTCAATGGCCGTCACGTGAGTCGGCCGCCAAAGCGGGTCGGCGTCCAGAGTTACCGATCTCGAGGCTGGGAAGCAGCGGGCAAACTCCTTTTCCACGGAGCCTGTTCCACTGAACAATACCAATATCCGTACTGGCCGAGTATCAAGTGCAGCGAGGGTAGTGACATAGGTGACCTCGCCCTCTCTCGTCATTCCACGTTGTTCCCAAGGAAGGCATTCGTCGGTGGGGTTCTCAAACTCCTCCTCCCAGGGTCTCACCAACAGGTAGGCTAAAGAGGCACCTGACGCCACCGCAGCAGAACTGGGTGTATCGCGGCGTTGCTCTCGACGACGTAATGCAGCGTCACGTACCTGGCCCTCCATGACCAGACGTTCGGTCTCAAAGTCCTTAAGCTGCTGCAGAGGTGCTCCACGCTCCAGCTTGTCTCGAGTCCTCCACGAATCGTGGGCCTTTGAGTAGCCCGTCCAGCGTACCTTCCATTCCACAATCTCCTTTCCTCGGGAGATGCGAACTCGTCGAGCCAGAATGCGATCCACATGGGCCTCGCGTTGTCCATCAACTATCACCGCCTCTGGGATTGCTGGCTGTCGGCGTGACGCATCTGCCCCTCTCACGTATGGCTTCAGTCGATGTTGTGCGAACACATCATGTATACGCCAGCGTGGGGGGAGCTGCAGTCGATAAGCCACCGGAGCACCTCGGTCTGCCTCCGGAAGACCCGCCTGCATGTCACTGTAGAACCGCTCCGTTACCGCCAACGGCCCATGCCAGCGCTTGCTGAGCTTCCTGCAAAGGGACCTGTCCATGAGCTTCTCCGTGAGGTGCTTGGCTTCTACCCAGACGAGGTCCCCCACCGCATACTCCCGCTGCCCATGGCGCTGATCGAAGAGATCTCGCTGCCGCTGCTGTGCCAACTCCAGTCTACCCCGCGCGTCCCGCAGCTGCGACGAAAAACGAAACGCCCATTCATGTGCAGTCCCCACCCCTCCTTTGCGTCGCCCATCGGTAGACTGGGCAGCTTCTAGAAACATGTCAAGCTGTGACATGGGTGACACACCATAGCACAACTCGAAGGGGGTGAAACCGGTTACGTCACTGCGCGAGCAGTCGTTAATAGCAAACTCGACGTTGGTGGCGTACAGGTCCCAGTCCTCCGGACTATCATCGACGAAGGAGCGAAGCATATCCTCCACGACCCGGTTGGTGTGCTCCGCTTGACCATCAGATCGGGGGTTGTAAGGGGTGGTCATTGCCACCTTGACCCCCATCAACCGCATCAGCTCTTTCCAGAACGCGTCTTGGAAGCGTGGGTCCCGGTCGCTGACAATTTTCATAGGCGCGCCATGCTGCCTCCACACGGTGTCGAAGTAGATGCGAGCAATAGTGGCTGCTGAGCTGTCCCCGAAGTTAATGGGGACCACGTGGACCATCTTCGAGAGCTTACAGGTGAAGGCGACGAACGCGTCGTTCCCTTGCTCGGTCAAAGGTAGACCGGTGACAAAGTCCACACCCACGTCCTGCCAGTTTCGCGACGGAATCGAATGCGGGTTAAGCAGTCCATCAGGGTATGACGATCGGGGTTTCACAGCCTGGCAAGTGGGGCAGGACGCCACCCAAGCTCCAACATCATCCGAGGCGTTCTTCCACCAGAATCGACGAAGAACCCTTTCAAGTGTCTTGTCGCGCCCTGTGTGACCCGCTGCCAGGGAGTCGTGGGCTTCGCGGAACACAATCTCTCGGAGGGGTGAGTCCTCACCCAGGACCAGCTGGTAGTGCCCCGCAGCTACCCGCCACAGCACTTCGCCAACAATGCAGAAGTGCTTCGTGCTGTGATGGGGAGCTGACTGTACTTGCTCCCGCAGAGTACGAAGGGGCCCGTCTCGGCCGTACTCGTCCCGCAGGGCCTCAAGGAAATCTCCTCCGGAAACTGTGCCCTGCGCGTCCCGCATCTTTGACGCCTTGCCTGCATCAACAATTGGCGGGGGCACTCGCTGGTGTCGAATCCTCTGCGGTCTTGACCTCGAGGGTGGAGCATACACCACCAGCATCGGCCATGGGAGGTCCTGCAGCACTCCATCTGTTCCCTTAAACAGTTGGGTGGGATTCCCCTGAGAGTCATGTGTGGGGATGACCTCCTCAATACGCATCCCCGCGCGTCTGAAAAGCTTCCTCCACTGCGGCATGCGCGACTGTAGGTCCGGCAGCAGGAACACTGCAGAGGTGTTCTCGGGGTCTTGCCGCCACTCATGCACGTAGGTGCGGAGTACAGCCTCGATGGTGAGATGGTCGCTGTCATGTGGGGGGCTGCACCACACGTGAAGTCCTCTCCACTGCTCCTTTAGGCAGTTTTCCCAGTATTTGTCCACCAGCTGACCGCGGCCTTTTGGTCCGCGACAGGCATCCACGTCGAACTTCCCGTATTTCGACTGTAGCCGTTCGAACAATGCCTGGTGCAACCGCCCCGTCGATTCCCTCCGCGATTGAGACGCGCTCTTCGCAGGGGGCTTCCTCGTCCTGGGGGCGTCAGTCAGAACCACCGTCGGAGGTGTCGCCGGCTTTGCTGCCTCTTGCTGGGGCGGCGATTTGGTGTTCGACCGCGAGCGAGAGGTCACCGTGCCGCTGATGGGGCGCTCCATAGGGACCTTGGCTGACACCTGCGGCGGAGTTTGTGCAAGCGCTACGGGTGCTTGGCACCCCGACGTCCCTCCCGCAGGAGGTAACCCAGTTTTTGACCGGGTGCGTGAGGCCACCACGCCACAAGGTTGCTCTGAGGCCTTCGCTGGCATTTCCAATGCCGCCTTTCCTGGTAGCTTGGACCGTCCCATTGCGCGAAGGGACTTGAAGGCCCCCCGAAGAGCCCTTGTACTCTTCTTCAGGGAAGCACGCTGAAACGCCAGCGTCGCCCCTCTCGTGGGGGGCGCTGTGACCTCCGTCAGGTGGTCCGCGCCGGGGTGCTCAGTTTGCACCCCTTCAACATCTGATGTGACCTCCGTCGGGAGATCCGCGCCAGGGTGCTGCATCTGCACCCCTCCAGCGTCTGATGTGACCTCCGTCGGGAGATCCGCGCCAGGGTGCTGCATCTGCACCCCTCCAGCGTCTGATGTGACCTCCGTGGGGAGATCCGCGCCAGGGTGCTGCATCTGCACCCCTCCAGCGTCTGATGTGACCTCCGTGGGGAGATCCGCGCCAGGGTGCTGCGTCTGCACCCCCCCAGCACCCGCTGCAACCTCTATTGGGAGGTCCTCGCAATGGTGCGGGGCTCGAAGCTCCTTGGCACCAAGTTGGGACTCCATAGCCAGCTCCGCCAGCTGCAGAGTGTCCACCGCGTCCAACCAGCTGTTCACCTCAGCAAGCTGGGTCAGGGTGCCCAAGGCTGGGCCCTCCTCAAAGAGGTCGGAGGTGTCCAACACAGAGAGGGGGTCTTTCGGGAGGTCCGACTTAGCGTCGAGAATGCCGGCCTCCTTCAAGCCCTCCCGAGGTGTCTTCGCTGAGTAGTCGGGTCGCCGTGACAAGGCGTCTGGAACCAGTAGCAGGGCCCCTTTCACGTACTCCATGCGGGGGACCCCCACCTCCACGAGATCCATGTACCATCGTGCCTGCCGCCGACTCAGCTCCCTCCCCGGCTCCATCGGCCATTCCAGTGGCCGGTGGTCGCCTTGCAGCTTGAAGGGGGTGAAGATCAGGTAGTGCCGCCAGGTCACCGTGGTGCAGTGGTGAAGTCCGCAGAGCTCCCTCTCGCCCGTGTGGTAGTTCTGCTCAGCCGCGGAGAGCTGCCGGCTCTCGTAGGCTATCACCTTAAGTCCTTCACCACAGTCCTGCATCAGGACTCCACCCAGCGCCACCCCACTCGCGTCGGTCTGCACCACGAAGGGGGCTGATCCGTCCGCTGCGGCCTTCACGTTCGGCGGGGCCAGAACGGGGGCGTCCACCAGTGCTGCTTTCAGCTCTTCGAAGGCCCACTGCTGCTCAGGGCCCCATCTCCACTCCACCTCGTTCTTGGTGAGCATGGTGAGGGGCTGCGCGATGTCGGAGAAACAGTGAATGAACCGACGATAATAACCGGCTAGGCCCGGGAACTGCCGGACGTGAGTGACATTCTCCAGCGCCGGCCAGTCGCGCACTGCCGCCACCTTGTCGTGCTGCGGCTTGCAGCCCTCGCTGGACAGGGTGTGCCCAAGAAACCTCAAAGACTCCTTCAGCATCTGCGCCTTAGAGGCCTTGAGGTATACTCCTTTCTCGCGACAGGTCTGAAGGAAGGTACGGACGTTGTCGTAGTGTTCTTGGACTCCACCCTTCGAGAACACCACCACATCGTCGATGAAGATTCGGACGAAAGGTAAGTGTCCTAAGGCTCTCTGCATCCTCCGCTGGTACTGTGACGGGGAATTCTGCAATCCCTGTGGCATCACCAGCCACTCGTAGGAGCCCATCTGGGTGGTGAATGCTGTCTTCTCCACGTCTTCCTCAGCCATGGGGACTTGCCAGAATCCATCCACGGCGTCGAAGGAGGAGAAGTGGGTGGCACCCTGCATCTCGTCGAACATCAACTGAATGTCCGGCAGCGGGTACCGATCTCTCACTGTTTGAGAGTTCAGCTGGCGGTAGTCCACCACCAGGCGCAGCGTGTTAGGCTGGCCCGGTTTGGGTACCATGAGACATGGTGCCGCGTAAGGACTGGATGAGGGTCTGATGTAGCCCTTTTCCACCAGCTGCTCGATGCGTTCCCGCAGTTGCCGAAGCTCTTCCACGGACATGCGGTAGGGACGGCGAAATGGAGGTCCTCCCTCCTTGTCTGGCTTAAGGGTGACTCTGGCCTCATCCTCCATCGACCGCCGCAGTTTGGACATCATGGGGAGGGCGTCACGCAGCTCCTCGGAGAACTCCTCGAAGAGTGCCCGGAACTTCTCCTTCCAGCGGGGTGCCACCTTGGCGTCCCTCGTGTCCTGTGGGATGTCTTTGGCGGTGCCCCCAGTATCCGGGGGTTCCAGCTTCACCTGGGTGCTGGCCACAGGCTTCGCATCAGCTGCAGTGTCCACCGAGAGGCATACTGCTTCGGCCTCGACCGCGAGGAGTTCCGCGTCGGGATGATCTCCGGCTGCAGTAGCAGCGAAGGCCGAATCGTGCTCGCTGCCGTCCCTGCGCGCCATCATAAGCCACGCCGGCTGAGCGGAGGCGTCGCCCGCGAGCCTCTGAGCTCTGCGTACAGGAGGTGTTTACGCAGCTGCACAGCCGTCAGGAAGACCTCATCGATGAGTCCAGCACAGTTGTCTCCGCGTCCACCAGCACTTTTACCCGGGTTGCAGCCGGCGATGGTCACGAGCTCTTTACCCCCCACCCCTTCGTTCTGCGCGCGAAGGACACGGAGCCGTGACCGGCGTAATCCAGCATGATGGGAGAAAGGCTACGCAACCATTTCCCCCCCAGCACCACGTCCACTCGGATCCCGAGTGGCAACACCCGCATGGCCATGGCCGACTCATTATAGGTGGAGCCCGCTGCGGTGGGGGCCGTGAACTTCGAGTAGGCCACAGCCCCTGTGGTCTTCACCGACCCGTCCGCTAGTGTGACCTTCATTTGCGGGCCCTGCCGTACGCGTAGGCCACAACGTCGTACGCAGTCTTCAGACACGAAGTTGTCCGAGGCACCGGAGTCCACGAGTACCTTGACAAGCTTGCCACGCAGATACGCGTAGAAGACTAACAGCAGCGCTCCTTCCTCATCATGAGCCGCAGCGAGCTGAGATGCCCACAGCACACCCCCGTCACGCAGGATGCGCTTGCAACGGCCGACACCCATGCTCGTGTCGTTGTCACCCCCACACGCTTCATCACCATCATCGTCGTCATCATCATCCTCCATCAGTGGGTGACTGCGCATGCTTTCTTCCTCAGTGTCTTCCTGCAGGGGGTGAGTATTCAGTGCGTGAATCTCCTCTGGGGCCCCAGCTTTGGCCAGCTGTTGGGTCATGCTGTCCTCGACCCCACCAGCGTCCGGCGCTGGCGGGTCTGCACTCCGCTGCTGGCCCCTGTCTGCAGCCATTTGCTGGGTCAAATTGTCCTCCAGGTGCTCCGGAGACGCGCCCGTTGGTCCACCCTCCAGTACTTCGTCAGGAGTCACGGCATCGGGCGGTGTAACCTCAATTGGCTGCTGCTCCGGCTGCTCGCCAAAGAGATCCGCTCTCACCTCTGCAGGAGTCACCGCCGACTGCCTCTCACGGTACTGGTGCACCCTGTACAAGCTGCACCATGCATCCGGCATCCCGGGGATGTCCCCCCCTGTGCCAGGGATGGTCCCCGTGGCCGAAACAGAAGCCGCGGGCACTCCCACGGAGTTTCCACCAACATCCCCCGTAGCCCAAGGGTAGGGGGGCGAGTCCATGACGGCCAGCGATTCCTCCGCCGGCATCCCACGCTGTCGGCCGCGCCAGCGCAGAAGGCCCTCCGCTTCCCACGCGCGGTGCCCTATCGGGGCATCCTGCTGCAGGGCGTCAGCCTGCTCCGCCGAAGTCATCTCGTCCCACGCAAGGGATAGATCGTGGGCCCGTGTCTCCGCCAGGTCCAGTGTCCGAACCTGCTGGGAGTCGTTGCACATCCCACGTGACCTCGAAGGGCCCTGCAACAGTGCCGACACGTGCTCGACCATGCGCTGTTGCCGCGTCGGCAGTGGCAGCGTGCCCACCGGAGTGTGGTGGGCCGGGGCTTGCTTCTGCAGGCACATCAGGTCCACCTCATTCCTGAAGTTGTCCAGCTCGCACCGTCTTTTGTACCTCCGAGCTGGCGCGGCAGACGACCTCATGCCACGACCTTGTTGCATCCGTTCCAGTGCAGTACGGATCCCCGTCGTCGACTTGCGCTTCAGGCTTTTGCGCAGTCGCATCATCAACACTTCCATGGAAAGCGCCCCCACTGGCCGCCTGAAGTGCCAAGCATTCAAACGGTCAGACACTGCGGCCAAGCAGGGCCTGTAGATACCCTCGTAGGCCCAGGGTTCTAGTACGGAGTAGTGCTCAGGCATGGGGTCGTCGATGATGGGGTTTACCCCCGCCGCTGCGGGAGCCGGTTGAGGGGCTTCGGCAAGAGAGCGACGCCCAGTGTCACTTTCTGGCCCCTCAGCCGAAAGGGTCCTCAGACCCTATTGCCGATCCGAGTCGGCCGGCAACTCGCCGGCTGCCGGGGACGCCCGCTGCGCCTCAATGATGCCCTCCACCAGATCCGTACAATCAGTGAGAGCCGCCAACTCTAGAACAGCGTTGACGTCTGCGGCTGCAAGGGCCTTCACTTCTCCCCGCAGCTCCGCCGGTGCCCACGAGATGTCCTCGTCGTGTGCCATGGCGAAGAACATAGCGGCCACCTGCCGCCTGTCTCGAGACAACCTTTTAGGAGCGTTCGCCTTCCACGCAGCCAGCTTGGCCGCGTCCTTGCAATCCCGCACCAGATGTCCCCGCCTTCCACACGCGTAGCACTCCCGTGTCTCTGGAGCCGGGAGGCCAGGTGGAGCACCAGGAAGGGGCAGTCCAGGTGGAGGAGGAGGTGTGGATGCCGCGGCCAGCTCGAGCTCAGACTCCGTCAGTGCATTTAGGGCACGTCCTCGACGTTGCTGCCAGAAAGGTGCAGAAGGTGCTGGGGCTCTTCTGCCGGCTGCGTCCGCCGCCTTGGATGCCTTGCTCGCCTCGATGTCACTGGCGAACTCGAGCACCTTGAGAACAGCCGAGGTAACGCCTCGGCTGTCCCCTTCAGCACGTGCCCGATCCTCCCACTCCCCTGGATCATTGAGGTCCAGGTTCACCCTCCTCATTTCCAGCCCCACCTTGCTGTGGTGCACCAACCCCCGCCAAAAGTGGTGGCCGAAATCCTCGTCGGAGACGGGCACACAACAGGCACTACCTTGGCCAGGAAGTTCACGGTGCGCTGTCGCGCAGACAGTCGCGAGTGGTAAGCGTTGGCCGTCTCCTTACTCGACTGTCTTCGGGTGAGTCCATCACGCAGCTTCTGCAGCTTCTCGATGGCCAGCAGGCTGAGGGCCAGGTCCCCGAAGAATATGTCAGCGTCAGCGTACCGTTGTATCCACCCCGCTGACGTGCCGACACCTCCCGCGGCCTTCTCCACAAACTCCCGCTGCTCACCTCGCAAACACTCCTCCGCCACAATCCACATGATGTCAGGGACGGAGGTAATGTATCCCTCACCGGTGCAGCTAGCTTGGCGGCACGCCCTCATCACCAGCTTGTTGTCCAGTAAGTTCTGGACCTTTCGAGAGAAGGCCTCCAGCTGGTTGACCTTGTCGTCTTCGGACAAATCCCCTTCTGCAGGGAATTTCGGCAGCTTGTTCACGAGCTTCAGCAGCGCGTCCTCCACCTTCTGCTCGCCGATGAGGTCACGGCTGCTGGGCTCTCCCGCGGTGGACGATGAAGGAGCTGCAGGGGTAAAGGTTGCTGCGTTAGGTGAAAGATGAGGTCGAGGGTGACGTGAACCAAGGTTAGTCGGAGCCGTCGCAGGCGCGGGGGTCGTCGGATGATGCACAGAGGTGGGGGCTGCCGTCAGAGCTAGAAAATGGGCTCGACCATCAGATGGAGGCGGGGTTGGAGTCGGCGTAGGAGTTGACCGTGACTGCAGCTGCCGATACCACTCCGACTGCTCCACCTCGGCCCATGCTGTAAGACAGTCGGGATCCAGGAGGTGCATCTCGGACTCAGGGGTACTGGAGACGTGCTTCCATTCCGGGCGGGGGTGTCCTGAGCCCGCAGGCCTACTGCGGTATGCCAGAAGGGCCGCGTCCACCACGCCCCGGTCCACCACCCACGCATGCGTCTCCATCTCCGGGGTCATCAGCATGACTGGCGGCTGTGCCACAGTGCCCCCCATGTCAAGGTACTCCCTCAGTGATACCCCCAGCAAGAGGATAGCCTTGTAGAAGAGGTCAAGGCCACCATCTGCAGCCGATCTGACCGTAGCCGTCGGCATTCCGAGTCCGAGGTATCCAGTGTCCCCCCAAGGCTGCGGTACCCACAGAGTGTGGCCATCTCGTGTGGCCAGTAGGGCCCGCCCTCGATGCCCACCTCGACCAGACGGAGGGGGAGGGGGAGGTCTCCCTGGTGACCCATCACGACCTTCACCATCATGCTCTGGTGCTGGTAACGCAAGCGTGCTACCAGGTGGAGGAGGAGGAGGAGGTGGCGGTGGCCCACTGGGCATTGGGAGTGGCACCGCGGGTGGCAAGGGAGCAGCTGTCGGAGGTCCAGGTGGTGCACATCCCCCATCGCCACCTCCAAGTGCTGGTACAGCAGGGTCATGTGCAGGGGGAGGCAGCTCCGCTGAGGGCCCGCCAGGCGTCACTCCACCAGGACCATCAGGGGTCCCGTTCGCCTCACGGAAGTTCACATGTCGAACGGCAGCTGCCGAGTCAGTGCCTGGGGTGTGGTCAGCAGGGGTTCCTTCACCAGACCCGAGAACCACCACCGTCTCCAGGGACTGCCTTCGTAGCCGGGCCAGTTGGCGGGAGCCAACGGTCTCGCGCTCTCGTGTGGCGCTGCCCTTGCCCGCCGTCTGCTGCAGGGTCACGTCCTCGTTGCTGACTCCAGCTCCTCCTCTGCCGCCGGGCTGCCCAGTTTGCACCCCCACATCGGGGGCCACCACCGCGGTCAGGGGGGCAACACCAGCTCGCTGCGGGTGAATCTCCCCCCCGCCCTCCGCCAGCTGCGGATCAACCGAAGCGATCCCCGCTGGGGGGTCTGCGCCGGGGTGCTCTGCGTGCACCCCTCCAGCGTCTGAAATGACCCCCGTTGGAGGATCCGCGCCGGAGTGCTCCGCGGGCACCCCTCCAGCGACTGAATTAACCCCGGCCTGGGGGTCTGCACTGGCGGTCTCAGCTGTGGGGTCTGCAGGAGCGGACCGTGTGCCCCCCCCCTTGGCTGTGGAACTCCTTCAGGCATTCCCTGAAGGTGGCCGCTAGGGCTGCAGGGGTAAGGGTCCGCCCTTCGTCACGCTCTCGACGCCGCAGCCTCCGCTTCCTCTCCTTGGCGTCGCGATGCTTGCGGGCACGGTCACTAAGTCCGTCACTCTGCCCGCTCCTGCCCGACTTAGACGACCTCGAGGATTTTGATGACCTCGACGAGGACGTCTGCGAGGCGGACGAAGAGCCCCCGCCAGAATTGGAGTCGGACTCCTCGCGGAAAGGTAGGTTGCGCTCGTCCCAGCTCCCCGGTCCCGACGAACGACGAGACCGCCGACGCCCTGCGTTGTTCGAGACGAACACTTCAGGCGGTTGTGGCGGTGCTGCGGACGTCTCGTCCACGCCAACAGTGACAACGCGCTGCGCTGAGGCTGACGCAGTGATGGAGACGACCAGCTCCTCCTGCTCCTCCTCGTCGTCATCTACCTCGTCCCAGCGCTGCCCTTCCCCGTACGGATCGTTGGGGTCCACGTCACTGTGCCCCCCCGCCCGCAGATACTCGTCGTAGTCGTTGGGGTCCGCCTCGTACTCATACGCAGACTCCTCGCCAGCACTACGGCCAAATGGGTTGTCGGGGTCCTCACCTCAAGATCGCAGGGAGGGTCATCAGCGCATAGCATTGTGGCACCTCCTCTCGCACGACGGCCGCCAACAAGTCCTCGAGCCCCTTAGCGCCAGCTCCTCCGACCTCTACGCGGCTTGGAGGGAGTTGTCGCCCGCCGAGCAGCTGGAGGCGATCGCCACCTCGAGCCCGGACTCTTCCCCTGGCAACAGGCTGTGGGAAAAGGAGGGCGTGCGAAGAGCAGCAGCGAGGTCTTCGGCATCTCTCTGCACCCTGGACACTGAAGTGGGCACGATACCCGGAACAGCGGGAGACGTGGGCCTACCTGGCACCTGGTGCAATCTACACGCGGTGCACCAGTACAAGATGAGGAAGCTGGGTCCCAGCCCCTTAGGAGTATCCCCTCCGTCGCCCCCGCTGGTCGAACCCACGCCAGAGACGGCATCTTCGCTCCATGCTGACGCCCCGACTACCCCGGGAGGAAACCTTGAAGATCCACCCGACTGCGCACGATCTTCGCCTGAAGTGGCAGAGGAGACCTCTACTTCCAGTTCGCTTTGCTTCACCCAGCAGATGACCACCGTCAGGACGCACGAAGTCTGTCGTCTGGACAGCCACCCCATCGCTGAAGACCCCGAGGTGATGGAAGAGGAGTCCTCGGTCGATTCGCTCTGCTACACCCAGCAGATGGTGGCGGCTGGGACCCATGAGGCGAGAGCTGATCATACCTCTCCCCCTCCAGAAACCAGTCAGTGATCTCTCTCGCCGACATCGCATTCCACCACGGGAAAAACCTCTGCAGCCACCACCTCGGCTGTTCCGCCATCAACCACGTTGAGCCGTGGTGTGACATCGGGTGTCGGGTAGGTGGTTGACCCTGCAGCCCGAGTGACGAGTGAATAAGTAGATCACTTGAGAAGTGTTTAGCCTTCAGAACTCGGAACCGAACTATCGTTTGCACCTCAATCTGGCCCTGATCCAGTATATTATAAAAACCGAATTGTGTACCTTTGCACGTTTCAATCAAAAACATCATTCCGAGTATCGCAGTATCCGTCGTAGTGCCCCTGGCACATTTGGTATCTTTTGCGTTACTTTGAACGTCTCCGCGCGTTCAACCACGGACCTGTTGTGACTTACGGGATACTGCAGGGGAGGAGCTGTACTTTTGGCTACCTTTGCGCAATTTCTACGTCAGAAAAATCTTTTTTTTTGTAGAAGGACTCCTGTAAATACCTCCAAAAGTCATTAAAAAGCAGTATCCGGCTCCCTTAACACTGGGGGCTCAAACCGGCTTTTCGACCCAAGCATGCCTGACAAGATCTTAAAACCAAACTTCGTCTGAGGCCAGTTCCGACCGATTTCGAGCAGTAAGGTTAGATACTAGGGTCTATCATGGCCCCATTCCAGGCATGCAACTAGTTACAGACCCCTAAAAGCAGCAAAAACAGCCAAAAACAGCCCAAAACAGCAGTTTTAGCCCGTTTTCAGCCTACCCCAAAACCTTCCCCAACAGTCCCCACCACCAAAAGCCCTTCCCTCAGACCCCATAGAGTAGACCAGAACCCTCCAACACTGCCCTCACGGCCACCAGTAGTTGGGAAAGCCCTCCAAAACAGCGTTTTTAGTGGTTTCTGGACAGCACCTCTGGTCTACCCTCTGGCACTCTCTGGCAGCGCTCTGGTTGGAACATTTCTGGAATATACGAAGTCCGGCTACCTTTTGGGACCTTGCTGAGCCTTGTGGTTGAACTCTCCATACCTCCATCTGCAGTTTCTTGACCTCTGCCTGCATACTTGGGCACTTGAAATCTGTGTCGCGGAGCCCTGGCGAAATTTTGAGTACGCCAGTGTACGTACTGTATGTCAGTTCCCCCACAAAGGTACAGAAGAGCGTGGTGGAAACAGGGACCGCTGAAGTGGTTATTTCATCCGGACCTCACCTTCCCACCGGCAGGCGCCTTTGACAACTCCCCAGAGGGCCCCCTTCCTCCTTCCCCTTCCTCCTCTGACGACGAAGCTGAAGACAGCTGAGCGCCTGTACAACGCACACCCTGGCTATCTCACCAGCGAAGTACTACCGTGAGTGGTATTACCAAGGGTTCTTCTTCAACTACCCGGACCCCTACGATCCATCACTGCCCGTGCTTCCTGGTGAAACCCTGACCGGCGCTCCTCCGTCTCCAACCCTATCCGGCGTCCCTCAGTCTCCAGATATCAGCCCCCCACCTTCTCCTCCTCCTTCCCCCCCTCACGAAAGCGACACTGAAGAATTGGTGGTGCATGTAAGCCTCGGAAGCCTCATCTCCTTTTTTTCACCAGGTGGAGTCCAAGCAGGCACCTTTGCGCGTGCTGGTTGGGTCCCGCCCTCCTTCACGAAGTGACTCTTGTGCCTTAGACGGTATTGATCAATGGCGTAGAGCTGCCACTCCTTCTTCTTCTTGGTACCTGAGCTCTGTCGCTTGGCACCGACGCCTTGTGCACCCTTCTGCCCTTGCGAGCACATCGTCTGCAACTTCTCTTCCCAGTCACGGTGGTTCATAGTCTTCGCCACCTGCTGAGTGTATGCGTTTGAATTTCCAACCCACTCTGCCAGCAAAGCTTGTCTCTGCTGAAGGTCCGACCTCGCATGGTCTGTCCAGTTGTTATCTACAGCGATAGGCTGTCCTGGGGAATTCTCCGCCACCAGGGACTCCTCGCTGTGGGGAAGCCCCTTCCTGCTTGCTTCTGCGACCGCCATCAATAGCTCCATAGCCCTGCGGTCCATGGCCAAGCCCAAAATGCTTGCCAGTTCTACATCGTTCAGGCCATCCGCCATGCGTAACTCGTCCGCACTGTAGCCCATGGCTCGCGATTTCTCGTCGAGATTCACCTCTCGGGATTCCTCCTCAGCGTCCGCACCAGAGCTGCGCACGACGGTGCCCATTCTCGCTTATCGAAATGCTCTGGATCCTTGCGTCGCCATGATGGTGGGAAGGGTCTTCAATGGTTCCCCCACCACGTTTACCACATAGTGGGGTGCGCGGTCTGTCCTCACCACAGGCCTGGGCCGCCAGCCCTTGCATAGGATCGATGATACGACCCGTCCTTCTGGTCTCGCAAACTTGCCCATCACAGAGCGAAATTGGTAGTTCTGGAACAGGTTACTCCAATATGCCCTCAGTCGGTGAGCATAAGCACCTGCCTGCGCCGCGTCAAAGGACACTGATCGGCCAATCACGCTGGCGATGTAAGGGAACACCTCGTCCCTGATCTTGGTTCCAGGCCTGTGTGCCAGCGGAGAAACGTTCTCCAGGACGTAGCCTGGAGGTCGTTGCTTCTGTAGCTGCTGCAGCGTGGACAAAAGCCGAACCACTTCATAAAATAATTTGCTGTGTCTGCCATCTAAGCCGGTGAGCGTACCAGCTGGAGAGAGATCCTGGCAGGGAAACCCACACACCATGACCCACTGCTGCCCTCGAAGAGCTCCTGCTCGAATGAAATCAGCGCTCGTGGTGTCTGTAGATCGTGAGGTAGGGGTGTAGGGCCCCAAACTCCACCGCATCGGGCGACATAAGGTCAGGATACCGCCTCAATAATGCTGTGCACCTGGCTCTGGCCACTGCCTGACTGCTTGTCGATATGTATTGATACAAGTATCGCTTCACCTTCACTCCATTGCGGAGCAACATCTCCAGGCCAGCACAGAGGCCTCCACACGGCTCATAATAACATACCACACCTTCTGTAGTGTCCAACACCCTAGTATCCACCTTCTCAGGCTTCAAGATGCGTTCACCTTCAAAGTATGCGTTGCTGTATACAGCAGGACTGCCTTCGCCATGCGTGCCTCGTGTGGGTCGCACCAAGCTCAGCGCCTTCCAAGCTGCTCTCGCTAGCCTCCCAGAGTCGACCACCAGCTCTGGTTGGTCCGTGTCGAACAGGGCCGCGTGATTACACTCCAACTCATCTTGATGGTGCAAATCGAATAAGCGATGTACCGGGCTCGTGCCCAGCTGCTCTCTGGCGGCCATCTTGCAGTAGTTAGCGACCTGCACGTCTGGCGTCACCTCTTCCCCTGCGGGAGGGTCACCAGCCAGCATGAAGCACAAGCTGTCGCAGAAATCCTTCGTGTAAACTTCCCCCACGCCTGCATGAAGCGCAGATGCATTTTCTCGCTCGTGCCTTGCCCCAGTCTCGTCCGTCGTGGACGGTAACGGGTAACGAGATGGCACGTCGGCATTGCTGTTCTTAGCTCCCGGGCGATACTGCACCGTGAAGTCGAACTCCTGTAGGCTGATCGCCCATCGTAGATTCTGCCCCTGAAGGTCAGACTTTTCCATCAAAGTTGTGAGTGGCGAGTGATCGGTCACCAGCGTGAAATGGACGCCATGCAGGTACTGCCTCAGCGTGCGCACTGCCCACACCACTGCGAGCATCTCACCTTTGAAGCTGGCGTACTGTCTTTCCGTTTTGCTCAAAGAACGACTGATCGCCATGCAAATATACTCTTTTCCATCGTCGTCCTTCTGGCCCAGCACTGCGCCGATGCCATAGGTACTCCAGTCAGTGTATAATATGAGGGGCCTGTCATAATCGATTGGCCTCAGACATCTCCCAGCACAGAGCGAGTCCTGGAGCGCCTGGTCCTGCTCCTTCCCCCAAGCTCCCTTGATATCTGTGATCTCTTTCTTGAGCAGGTCGTTGAGGGGGCGTGCCATCTCAGAATAGTTTGGTCCTCCTGGCTCACCCACAAGGCCCTTGTAGTAGTTCATCATGCCCAGAATAGAGCGAAGCCCAGTCTTGTTCTGGGGCCTCGGGAGGTCCTGGATGGGCTTGCACTTTGCCTCCTGCGCACCAATCCAATAGAATTGTGCCCAATGCGATAGCCCAGAAAGTCCACAGTGGCTGCCCCAAAGGTGCTCTTGCCTGCATGCAGCCTTATGCCAGCGTCTCCCAACGTGCGTAGTACCTCCTCGACGTCCTTCAGATGCTGCTCAGGCGTGGAGTCAGTGTAGACCACCACATCGTCGACATACGCCACCGTGCAATGTTGCAGGTGACGCAGCTCGTAGTCCATGATCCTTACAAAGGCAGACGTTGCTCCAGCGGCCCCGAAAGGCATCGAGGTGTACCGGTACAACTGATTCTTCCACCAAAACGCCGTCTTACTCCTGTCCTCTTCCGTGGCCATAGGAATCTGGTGGAAGGCCTTGGTGGCATCCAGCGTCGTCTTGAACCTTGCCT
>LGRX02005753.1:0-53197 GCA_001247695.2 Cymbomonas tetramitiformis
GCTCATCTCAAAACCGTGGATGCAGCCAACCTCATTGGTTCCTGACTCTGTGAACGTTGCGCAATGCACCTGTGCTCCGAGTGTTGAGCGAATGAAGAAGCCAGAGGCGGTCAGTTAGCGCATTCACGTGCGGTTGTTCATTCAAAATGGCGGAGTTTGACTTGGGCAATACGCGCGACGTGCAGGTGTCAATGTGCACGTGTCCCCGGAGAAAATGGGACCTTGCTGCATGGCAGCGCGCACGGAGAGTGGACTGGAGACGCAGCGTGTCGAAAGGGAGGCGAAGCTTGCACTCACGGGACGGCCTTGCCAAGCTCGTATCGCTTCCGCGGAGTGATGGTGACGTCATACATGATATGCGTGGAGTCGTCTGCTGTTGTCAGTACCTGCAATACATGCACGCACCCAAGGTGTTCAGTGCGTGATCGATGCAAGGCGCACAAAGCTAACCCGCAAGTTTGCACCTTGTCACGTCGAGTTACGTGCCAGAGATTAGTGCATGGATGGCCCCCATCATGGCATGCACCCTGCCAGGGGCCATGAAGCGGCCTCTGCAGGCACCCCCATTCCGTGTACATCGCCATTCTGTCAATTCTCTATTTCTGACCGCCATGACAAACGGAAAAGAATTCCTCTTGTGCCGTGGTGAGCACCAGCTGCGAGGTTTCCTGCCACCGGCACTTTCTTGGGGGTCAATGCCACGATTGTATGGACAGAGAGTGTTCCCGCCTATTCTGGTTTCTGGGGAAGAAGACTCAGCGCGAAGGAAGCTCCGAAGCCGTCGCATACACATTCGATCGGGTGAGGACACGGATTGTGTATCTGAAGACAGGCGTGTCTACCCCATGCTGCAGGGGCCGCTCGTGCCGACAAAGACTGCACTCCGTAGGTGGGGGCACATCGGAAGGTGGTGGCGGCAGAGTGATACATTCTTCACCCTCACTCTCACCATCTACCGTCGATCGTTTTCCAATTCTTGAACCATTCCTCTGGTGGAGCACACTCCTGGCAATGGCTTCGTCACGAGTTGAATTGCTTCCCGTATCTGTACTGATCCCTGGATGTTGGCAATGTGTCGTTCCTTGTCCTGAGGGCTTGTCATAAGAGCTCGGTCCTTTCCACCCATTGGTGGACATAGATAGGTGAATCCATTTCATGGATTCTGATGGATGGCTATTGGACAGCCACCAGCCTAGACTCCTCGAAGCATTTCTCCTAGGAAGATGCAGCTCACTCTCGGATGCGCAGCAACCATTCGGACTCCTTGTACCGCGAGTGGAGACCCCAGAGTAAAACTTTCAACCTGACTAGTGCTTCAGATTTGTTTACCCACCCGCCCACAACCTGGGAGAAGGGAAGGGGGGAGGGGGTACCCGGGACTCTGGGGCCAGTCAACCCCCTCGGCTTAGGGGGGGTGGTTCTGACCCCCTGGGACCCCTTTGCCTGTCAAGTCTGACAGATCGCCACCGAAGGAACTAGAATGAACTCCACTCTAGAGTGACATTTACTTTGTAAAGAAATTGCTTTCTTTCATGTGTGTTTGGTGTATGTTGCTCACCCTAGCAATAATACACTACGAAGATCTGTGGGGCGCCGTGCAGAGACCGGGGGTCGTGGTGCGGCACACCGTGGGGCGATCATAATTCAAGTCCACTTGCGCGTCCAGGTCACGTACATACGGCCAGCTGCACTCACGACCCCCTCCCCCATTTCCCACACCCACAGCACGCTACCATGTCATGCCATTCCATGTCCCCCAGGCAGATGGGCGCCACGCGTGCCTCCCGGCATAAAAGTCCCATGCGGCATTGCTGCTGACGAGGCCGCCAGTAAAGCGACGCCGCCTCACCAGACTTTATCGCCCCGCAGAGTTGGCTGCAAGCTCAGGGACGCTGGGAGGGCACCATTCGAATCTCCTATTTTTCAGCGCTTGCATCATCGAGAGGGAGGTTCCGCGCAGCCGCAGAGTGTGGACGGCTCTCGTCGCTGCGGGCTCGCGTGGATCATCCTGATCGACGGCTCTCGTCGCTGCGGGCTCGCGTGGATCATCCTGATCGACGGCTCTCGTCGCTGCGGGCTCGCGTGGACCATGCTGTTCCTTTAGTTATGAGCAAAAGACGTCGTGGTCGCCCCTGCGAATCTACTTAACCGGGACGTCAACAGAGAAGCCACCAGCTCGCTGTGGATAATCTTTAACCTTTTCAGCAGGGATGCTATTGATAAGCCCTCCCAAAGGGATGAAGAGATGTTGGAAATTGCCAAGGTCGAACGGCGAATCGGGAAGCCATGGACGCCAAGGCCGAGATGTGGGTCACTCGAGTGGTGGGCCACGCTACAACTGACCAAAAACTAGCGTCTGGGGAAATTCACGATAGCACCTTGATCCCCTTCCTCCAAATACCCCTTTCACACGAAATGGGGAAATACGGGCCACTGATCCCCACAAAGTGAGAGACGAAGACTCCTCTATCAACGGCTCACTTGAGTCTAATCGCAGGGGCGGCCACAATGACTTCAGCTCGTATCTAAAGAAATAGGATAAATGCGAGCCCGGAACGACGGAGCACGAGCAAGCTGTTTACACCATACTGGCGCGTCGAGTCTGCCTCTCCGATCTCCAATCGAGGAGCTCCAAGTCGCCATGAGGCGGCCACGGAGAGGGCTTCAGCGCAGCGGCTGCATCGAAGGATCAGGACTGGAAACAGAGGTGCAGCGCACCACTTCTGCGTGAAACATGCCCCCAATCGTGAAGCGCCACGCTTGCGCCGTGCAGCCCGAGGGTCAGCAGGGTGCCCCATAATGAGGTGCCATTGAGCCTTTGCCGTGCGATCGACAGCGCAGCAGCAGCCTCAGATATCCGGGAGGGTGGTCGGCAGAGGCACCTTTCACCCTCGTCGGGGGAGCACGCAATGGACATCGGCCCCCAGAGCGTCGCCGGAGGCAGATTGACCGGCAGCCTGCCATCCCTCAACTCCGTCCTCTCTGCTCTGAGAGAGCAACCCATGTCGCCACGGGTGGCCGAGGTAATGCAGGAGCTCGGAGGCTAGTGGGATCCGATGGTCGTGAGGGCGAGCAGAGGTCGGGGGGCAGAGGAGAGGCTGCGCTAGGCTGCAGGGGCCGCACGAAGACCGCTGCAGGCCGACAACACTTGGGCGCATCACCAAAACAATTTGACACTTGCCCTAGCGGCCAGATACCCACCACGAAGACAGCGGACGGAGCTGCGTGGTGGTGGAAGTGATGGGGGAGTGGCAAGCAGTCGTGGTCGTGAAACGTGTATGGCGCAAAGGAGGGTGCGTGGCGCGCTCCAGAGGTATGGAGATGCAGGGCGGTGGCATGGGGGGCATCCATGCATGTAAGGGATGGCGCCACAACAGCCAGGAGGCACGCGGGAGAGCGGCGGGGCGTCGAGGCGGTCCGCGGGATGCCAGGGTGTGGTGTCGGGACACTGGGGGGGCGGTGCGGGGGATGTGGGGGTCGGCAAGCGGACGCGTGCGGGGAAGTGGAGGTCAGGGGGGCGCTCAGTGAATGCCAGGCTGTGCATGAGGGTAATCGGGAATTGCATGCGGAGAAGGCGGTGTGGGGACGGCCGGGAGATGCAGGGCATTGGAGCAAGGAGGCGACACAATAAGGCCAATGCATTGGAGGATGCCGGCGAGGGCATGGGGGTGGGGGGCTTACGCAAAGTACGTGGTGTTTAGTGGTTGCCGTGCTTTCGAATATGTTCGGCCTTTCGAGCGGCGTCGAGCTGCCGCGTTCGGTTGGTGTACTCCTTGTAGAAGGTCGCGTTGTGGCCGCCAAAGTGGAGCTTGGCGTGGGCTCGCACACCCGGAGCGTTGCAGGGGGGAGAGCGAGGGGAGAGCGGGGGCCTGGGCGGGCGGGGGGGGAGGTCGGAGGGTGGGGGGCGCGGGGCAAGGGGCGGGGCGGGGCTGTTTTGGGCAAGGGGAGGTATGGGATGGAGCGAAGCTCAGCCACATGGCTGCGGCGAGCCTTCCAAAGACGGAGCAACACACACGTACCACAACAGCAATCCGGATGAGTTTCCCGAAGTGTGTGCTGAATCCTTCGATCCCTGGTGAGGGTAAATAGTGCAGCCGATCCTTTCTGGTGATGTGGTGCCAAAGCATTCGGTCCAAGGATGAGCCACAGACAGCAGCCTCGAGTCAGGGCGCCAAGCGCCTGGGACACAACATGCATTTCTTGCTACCTGAGCACAAAAGGGGAGAGGGAGGAGGGCGAGCGGCGCGTGCGCGTACACATGCTCTGCGTTGGAGAACACGAGGCACATCAAGCCGGACTTGAACGACGTCACCTGTCATCGCCCAGAATCGCCCAATTGGCTTTCAGGGGGGCGCCCCCTCCTGGAGGCAGCCGGCGGTGGATGCTGGTGACAAAGGGAGCTCCGCGGGGGCATCTCCTGCGGCCTGGGCTTGCCCGGCTTCTCAGGTGCGTCTCCGGCAGCTCTCCTGGTGCACGCGGCGCGCCCGATCGAAAATTCGAAGCACAGGGTGCCTCGGCAGGGGTGCGCCCGCACAGAGGTCTGTTGCAGCCGAGGCGAGGAGGCAAACTCAAGGGATATCCAAGCGAGGCAGGGCAGGCGTGGGGAGGCACCGCTATTGGCTGGCCGTTGCTCGGGAGCGCAGTCTCCTGCGGTGCGCTCCACCTGTGCGCGGCCCGTCACTTCCCCCCTCATGCACCCCCCTCGATCTCCCCCACTGTGCTCACAAGGGGGGCAAACCATTCCGCGGGGGGTCAGTGGGGTGTGGCTGCATTTTGGGGACTTCAGGGGGCAATCACAGAACATAGCCAGCTTCCTGGCAAGCAACGTCCCGACATCGCCGAAGGACATGCCCCGTCGCTTGGGAAGACTTCGCATTCATAGCTGCCATAGCCTGGCGCCCGGGAAGCTGCACGAGCCTAGTGGCCAGCGCACGGTGCTCGAGAGAACATGACAGGGGCTGGCCACCACCGACCGGCACCCTAGAACATCATCCAAGTGGCAGGCATATTTGAACAATCGGTGGAGGAGGTTTCCGGTTCTAGATAAAACCTTGCCTTGGCACCGCTATTCGATGAGCAAAGCCCGCCTTGGCACTGCTTGGTCCTTTTCATCAACCACTCGGGGAGGGGAGGGGTGGGGGGGAGATAGCATTCAATTGTTGAATCTGCGGGGCATCGATAGAGATCATGTGAGATACTGCGCACAGTGGGGGGGCTAGGTTTGGGGACGAGTTCCGGGAGCATGGGGGCAGAGACTGGAATCCACAAATTCCGCACTCGCCGATCGACGGAGAGGGAGGAGCAGGGGCCAGGCAAGCTGCCCATGGGGAGCGCACGAGCGGCCGTGGTCTAAGGACACGCTAAACATAATACGGTGGCCGATGGCGCTCGCGAAGTAGGCAACGAGATAGCCGCTCTTCACGTATGCCAGGACTGGGTAGACAAGCCCGTCATTCATCCTGGGCTCGCTCCCTCGACCCCCCAAACCGCCCCAATACACGCCTCTCATCACGAAGCTCGAAGCCAGACCGAGCTTGAAAAACTTCCCTCCTCCCTCCACCCCCATATTACCTCTGCCTCAAAGCCTCACATCTCGAGGTCTCTCCATAATCGCGCGCCGGGAAAGCGCTACCGCACGCCCTCTTTGCTTGAAGACACTTTACCCTATGGCGCTTTGTCAAAGGACTCCCATGCAGCCGCGGGTCTGACTGAGTGCCGAGAACAACCTTCGCATCTATGCGTTTACAGCCCACTGGTCCTCGGAGATAGACGGGCTGGTGGTGACGAATAAGCAGCCACCTTATGGGGATGGCCAGGCGTCGCCCTCCACGCAATCAACGGTGCTGCATTCCCGCGCGATTCGGTCGGAAGGGCGATGATTCATCTACAGCCGGTCAAGGGATAAGCCCGAGATGGCATGCCCAAGATGACATGCCCAAGATGACATGCCCAACATCAGGAGACTGGGGAGGATGCCGCCGTCAGGTCAAGGAGGGTTTGGGGGTGACGCGCTTCTCACCACGTCATGTTGGCGCTGCCCCAGGTCTTGCCGGAGTCCTCGGTCCACACCAGCACCGAGCGCCCGTACGAGTGGTCGGGTGTCTGCACTGTGAGAGGGAGCAGCCTGCAGACAGAGCAGCGCGCCTCGCGAGTCAGTCTCCGATGTCTGGCCGCGGCCGCCACATGTGTTACGATGGTGCGCATTAGGTGGTTTCGAATTCGCATTCGCACATTTTGCAGCATTTCCGAGGGCACCGCTCCGCCGCGTTTGATGCCAAATGGTGAAATACTGCTGGGTCATGCGGCACGTCGCTGGAGGTCGCTCGCCACTTTCGGGAGTCAATGTGCATTGCACGACGCCGAGTAGGGTGTTGCATATTTCTCACTCACTCACGCCTGCAGCCGGCCAGGGTGCTGGGGCGCACCATTCCGAGACACGGCCCCACTCCTCCATCCAATGGTGGACGCGCACCCAGCCCATAGCCTCACGCTGAGACTTCACCATCTGAGACACCCCCGCCTCCCTCACCGCTGATTCACAACGAGAGATAGCTCATTTTAGGGCATGCGAAAGTAGCAGCAGGGCACGCCATGGGGCGCAGTCATGCCGCACGAGGTGCTGGGCACAGCATGCCTGTCACCACCGTTTCTGTGACCCCAGGGGCAGCTCACCCGATGCCAATATTGGGCCAGCAGGCAGAGCGCGAGGGTGGGAGCCGATTGCGGGCATAAGTGCCAGCCGGCGTCTTGCCTCCACAGCAGCCCAAATCCAAGGGCTGGGCAAGGAGGCACCCTGCCATGCGCTCTGATTCGGGCCTCCCTGCCCGAAGGCCCAACAGAGACCCTGCCGAGACCCTCGAGGGGTGCAAGAGTTGGGGGGGGGAAACCAGGCAGAGAGCAGAATGGCGTCGACAATTTCACCAGCCAGCCCGGCACGCAGACCAGTCGGCCATGAAGAACTCTGGGAGGGCGCCACATACGAAATATGTGCACTAGCGCCTGCTCCTCACTCCGCAAAGGCTCGACTTCCTCCCGGTCAAACTGCTAAGGCGCCGACCCTATCGCCACTGCCACCGGCTTCCAACCGGCGACAAGCGAAATTCAGGCGCGCCTCTCGGAGGTGGGAGGGGCAAGGCGGGGCGGGGATCCACGAGGCGCACCTGGCCGTGCAGCACGGTCCCCCGGAAGGGTAACTCCCCTAAAACGCCGACCGGGTCCCGCCACTCCCCACCGAAATTCATGGAGTGGCGCACGCGCAGCTGCAGCAGGCACTCGTACCAAGGCTTGCACCGATTTGGGAAATTGCCTCCCGGAGCTTTGTCGCGGGGCTGCTCCATGCCCCCCGACCCCCGCTCCTGGCATCATTCCTTCAGCCAACATTTTCGGAACACCGCAACCCGCCTGGCGCCATGCCCCTACTGTCTGCCTCCGCCCTCCCAGTGACGCGGAGCCTCGCTGACTCCCCCGCTTTGTCCCCCGCCGAGGGTGCATGTAGCGCTGTAACTACACCCACTCGGTCCTGCTTGCAGCAAAGCCCTCCGAGCAGCGCAAGCCCCTCCCCATGGGTAGACGTTGGCAGGCACCACCCCGCCACCTCCTCTCATCATAGCTCGGTAACTCATCACAATAAGCTCCCACATGTAAATGCGAGACCTGCAGCCCGTGTCCAGGCCTAAAGTCGGGGAAGCGGCCAGGGCGGCGGCAGAAGGACAGGCGCGAACCGAAACCCCATAAAACAGCACGGTGGTGTCGCTGCGCTGGTCCAGGAACAGCAGCGGCGTGGACGGCGTCTTGCGGCTCACCATAGCACCTCTGAGTTTGCACCTCGGCGTGCACCCAGCCCCCGTCCCCGCACCCAGTGACCGCAGGCGTCACTCACGCGCGCCGCTTCATGTGACGCTGAGGCGCTCAACGGCCATCGTCGGTCAAAGCGGGCACCGCCATCCAGTGGCCACCCTCCCTGTAGGTTGACCGGTGGGGGTTGACCACCGCCGTGGGGTGAGATGACACTGTTGGGGCAAGCAGTGGATGGGGGGACAGGGCGAAGGCGCACGTGGGAGCAGCCAATCGGGTGGCCTCCTGGGTGGCCAGAGGCGTGTGAATGAGCACTTTGGGAGCCAGCCAGGAGCTATCTCCTCGGTGAGACACTGCTCGACCCCACGCACCCCACCAGGAGTCCCCATGGGGTGAGCCGCTGCCCGACAAGCTGCACTCGCGGCTCATTGCACGGCACTGTGGGCGCAAGCAAGCAGGCCAGGGGGGGTGCAGGGTCCACCAACGTGGCAGCAGAGCGCGAGGCCGTGTGCAGGTGAGGGGGCTTCGGGTAGGGGCGAACACGGGTGCAATTGAGGGGGTCCCGGATAGGGGGCGGACACGGGTGCGCTTGAGGGGCTTCGGGTGGGGCGCACGCGGGTGAAGTTGAAGAATGCTGCGCACAATAGAGGTGCCTTTGGGGCCGATGTCAGTCCAGGCCACCATCAGTGCCCGCAGATGCGGCAGGAGCAACACGGTCGGAGAGATGGCCAGGTAGCCCAGCGGAGGGATCATGGCTCCCCAGCAGCCCGAATATTCTCGCTGCACCTCCCTCCTCCCCTCCCCAATTCCCACAAACTTCACGCCTCCCAACTCACATCCCTCCCGTGCACCCCTCGCCTCGATGCCCTGGTCGCCCTCTTCGCTTGCACCGCCAGTCTTCCACATTTTTGGCACCGTCATTTTAGCCCCACACCCGGCTCCGCTCCCTTGCCTCCATTTTGCTGGCGCCGACGATGCCAACTCCTTCCCCCCACCTCGAGCACACATGCTACTCTCCCAGCCTCGCCCCATCACGATCACTCTCCTGCAAACATGTTGTGCTAACGCGCACCGGCTTCACTACTCGGAGCTTCAGCGGACTCTTCGGAGCGCGGAATCCAGCCTTCGTGAACAGCCCAATGTCAGGCGGCCACGCGGTTGCATGGAGAGACCGGGCCAATGGCAAGCAGCCACGTGGCGGTGTGGGGAGGCCGGGGTAACACCATGGAGCCTGGTTCCTCTTTGCTCGACGTTTTCCACATCTTCTTTTTGCCGACCTGATTAGCTCCCCACCGCGGATCGAACACCTCATGACTGCCTACGTCACAGGTAGTCGAGACTCCCTATCACTGCCCGCCAAGCATCTCGCCACTCTGTGCAAAGCTTGGCGTGTGCGGCCGGGACACGTGATAAGATCGTGCCAGTCAGACGCTGTGACAGTGCTGTGACATCGCTGTCACAGCGTAACTGCCCTTGGAGGATGACTGAGTGATAGCCTTACAGCCGTTGGATAAGGCAGGCGACAAACCTCGCCGGCATCAGACAGTATACCAGGCAAAATAAGGAGGGTGGGTAAGGAAGTCGCTCCTCAGGCGCCACTGAATCTCCGCTACACGCTGCATCGAGGCCTGGCGCCGCGTCGAGGCCTGGCGCCGCGTCGAGGCCTGGCGCGCGCATCGAGGGGAGTGCTGCTCCGGGGTCCTCCGGGCAGTCCCTCGGGAGCCTGAAAGCTGGTGGGTTGAACTTGCGGTGGAGCATACGCAGAGGGGTGGCATCAGGGGGGGTGCGCAGGCACCATGCGGATATCTGCATAACGCTGGTTCACATCCGACGCCCCCCTCTGAAGCTCCCTCTGAATCGCCTCATCCCTGTGTTTGCTGTCCCTGCGCACCATGCCATCAAGCGCACCTCAGCCCGCCGTCCGAGATCAACGCTTTACCTCAGCACGGTGGGCATACGTAGTGCAAGGATTTGAGCACTGCCGAGTGAAATATGCGCCGCCGTCTCCTTACTAGTGCCGCACGTAACATCAGGTGCAGCCCTCGACCTCCATTCCCAACAGCCTAGCCCCCGTGGCGCACAAAGCCGCAAGGAGCGGTGCAAAAGCAGGCTCGGCCCCAGTTTATACCCAGTCCCAGGAGAAGACCGTGGCGCAAACGAGGAGCTCAATCTAGATTTCTCAGACGGCCCTCCGATCTCGACCCAATGGTAAGGGAACAAAGCTACATGGGAGATCAGGAACTCCGCCGCACTGCGATTGAAGGGGGCTGTCAGAGGACCCCAGCGGCACCCCCTGGATCCCTCACTCATGGGGGGGACTCACTAATGAGCCCGGGTACTGCACGGGTTTCTCGGAGGCCTCTACAGGGCCTACAGCCTTTGGTGTTACAGGGCCTACAACCTTTGGCGTTACGGGCAATGTGCTGTGGCGGGCCGCTCGGTCCACAGCCCACCAAGGCGATACTGAGGGGGATGCTGATCGAGGGAGGTGAGGGTGGCTGTAGAAGCGGGCTGCCCAGGTGGGTGCAGGGGTGAGCATAGGTCATTGCTCAGAAGTGGCAGGAGGGGCGGCTGCAGGTCGGTGTGTCGCCTGGGGAATTGTTTGTCACCTCGTCGGTTTTGGCCGATGAGGATGCGCTGCGCGGAGCCGCTCGGTCGCTGGGGCACCCCGACCCGCACCCGCAAGCGCCGCGCGTCACAACCCGAGTGAGGCGCCACGACCCGAGCCCAGGAGCATCGTCCACCTCAGGGCTACTTGAGACCTCAGCCCTTGGACGCCGCCGGCACCACCACCGGGTCGCTGGAGGTGGCTATCGTGAGAGAGGCTCGCAAGGGCCACCCGGGCAGGTTGCCACGTAGCTGTGGGAGCGTCACCTGCGATGTCATCGGAAAATCCCTCGCGGCCCGTTCCAGAAAGAAATGCTGCTTGCTGAATCGCGGCTTGCTGCGCCCCCACCGCAGATGTAAGCTCCTGCCAGAGGCTGTCTGCTGCCTGCTCCGGGAACAACCCCCGCAGCGCACTACACATAGCAGGAGCCGCAGACATCCAAGGCCGGGACACCTCGCGTGGAGCTCCGAAGGGGTTGCCGAGGGTATGTAACAGCTCCCCAGGGGTTCCCGGGTATGTAACAGCTCCCGAGGAGTTGCCGGTATGTAACAGCTCCCAGAGGTTGCCGAGGGTATGTAACAAGCTCCCCCAGGGGTTGCGAGGGTATGCAACAGCTCCCCAGGAGTTGCTGAGGGTATGTAAGCAGCTCCCAGGGGTTGCCGAGGGTATGTAACAGCTCCCAGTTGCCGAGGCCATATGTAACAACTCCCAGGGTTAGGGGTATGTAACAGCTCCCCAGGGGTTGCCGGGTATGTAACAGCTCCCAGGGGTTGCCGAGGAGTATGTAACAGCTCCCCAGGGGTTGCCGAGGTATGTAACAGCTCCCCAGGGTTGCCGAGGGTATGTAGCTGCAAACTCCCAGGGGTTGCCGAGGGTATGTAACCTCCCAAAAGGGTTGCCGAGGGTATGTAACAGCTCCCCAGGGGTTGCCGAGGGTATGTAACAGCTCCCCAGGGGTTGCCGAGGGTATGTAACAGCTCCCGAGGGGCTGCCACGACTATACAACAGCTCGCGCACGACTAACAGCTCTTCAGGAAGCGCACCATTGACAGCTCCGCAGGACGCAATCTTCCGCGATGCCGAAGGGCAGTAAACCCTAAAACGCCAAGCAGCCAGAAGCGTACCCGAGCTGTCATCAAGGTGGGCGGAGGCGCTTGCACAGGAGCAGCCTTGGGCTTGGGCTTGGGCTTGGGCTTGGACATCTTGACGTGTTCGAGGCACACTGCGAGGGTCTTCTGATTATCCAGATTGAATCTGCACCCAGGCCTTCCACTCTGGGAACGCAGTCCATTGTTTTCGATGAAAAGAACGCACTTGAATCAAGGCGTCATTGTTCGGCATTCCAAGATCGAACGTGAGCATAGGCCCCTATGACACTTCGGCAGGCATGCCACGCCGAAGATCGAAGATCGAAGCACCAGTAGTGAAGCCAACCGGCCGGAGATCAGTAGAAGTAGGGTCTAAATCGAAGGGAGACGACAGGATAATGTGAGCCCGGGGCATATTGCGGGCACTATATACGGGCAGAATGTACGCTGGGGAGAGGAGCCGCCTCCTAAACATACGACACGTCGGCAGACGTTCCCCTGAAAGAGAAGGGACCAAACATAGACCGATACTTTAGCGGGATCAGCACCCATGAGAAGACCCACCCGGCAAGCGAGAACAAGCCGTCGCGTGAGGATAGAATGCATCACCTGCAAAGAGATGACCTTTGCATAGCGCAGAGCGGGTGCTTGGGCACCGCCATGCAGAGGCGAGAGTTCCAAAAGTGCGCACTCGAAGCGATAGCTTAAGAAGGAGTGCAGAGACGTGAGCGATACAGTTTACGAAGAAACGCTATGAGGCGGCTGCAAGCGGTCGAGAGCACCCGAACACAACGACGTACTTTTTCAATCGCTCAGTCTTGTGGTTTTGGGATTGCGTCGCTGCGTTCCTCGTCATGTACTGCTCGAAAACGACCTGAAGCAAAAGTGATCAGTGTCAACCCCGTACTCAGCATATACAGTTAAGTGACTCCGAATTCATAATATTTAAATATATTGTCATCCACGTGTATCTATATAAAGGCCTCCTCGCGTTCATGACTATGCCAATATTGAATTTGCGCCTTGAGCTGGAAGCTGTCAAGATCTTTAGGAATAAACAAAACTAAACGAAAGGCTGCCATGGAAAAGCACACGCATATGCAAGGCCTGTGGAAGGGCCATTTACGGTGAGGCAATTCGATTACTTCTCACCATCTTTGACTCTCTGGGCGGCATGTCGCAGAGCCTGCTCGTCCGTCTGAGGCAAAGAAGACCGAGGGAGGCGTGCCGCGTACCTTCTGCGAGTTGGCTTGTTCTCTGCAGGCCTCCTCAGTGTCGACCCAGCGCAGCGCGGCTCCGTACGGAACGAGGACCTGCACGGAGCCCCGCAGACTACAGAAGCTTCAACCCGAGGCTTATCCCGTTCGGCAGAATAGAGACGGTTCTCGTGTCGCGGAATGAGTGAATGCATATGCGACGCTGTGTTAACAAGTAGGAAGTAAATCTCGATGTATTAGCTCGCTGCTTGAAGAAAGGCGTCTTCGTTTGAGTGCCTCTCGAGTCCTGCGACAGGACTCCAGCTCTGCGCCGAACAGAGGACCCTCGACTTGACAGTAACGACGGCGTTTACCTGCGAGATCAGAAGGACCCACCAACATCGCAGTAGGCGAGAGGCGCGCATGGTTGCTTTTCACGAGGCGTTTGTGGACAGTACTCGCGAGAAAATCATCACACGGTTTGCATTGTGTTTGAGGAAGGAATCACGAAGAAGGGCCGTTCTGAAAGCCTGTCGTGCGGTGGAAGAGGAGGCTTTTCTGACAGTTTCGACTTTGCAGTGGTACTTTCCAGCCAATGCCCCAACCCACCAACGCTCGGCTGTGGCTGATCGCAACCCAACAAAAGAACAAAGATTTAGATAGCATACGATAGGCATCATTGATCTTAAGGCTCTGTCTGACCTTTCACTCTCGTCTGTGACGCCCTGACGATGACGTGAGGTAATCTTCCCCCCACGCCATCGCCAGCCCCACTCGACTGGACTGTCTTTGAAGGGGGGTAGCCTGGCATAGCCATGCGCATGGCGATTTCCTCAGCTTGAGAAAATCTCGAGGTATCTGAAGGGGAAAAAATACAGACCTGATTGCTGAGGTTACAGGTCAAGTTGAAAGAACCGAAACGAAACAAAACGAAACAAAGAGTCCTTAAGATTATCTTTCTTCGCGTAGAATTTGCTCCCTGTCTGTGGGACTATGCATTGTCAAGCTTTCTGATCTGCAAGTTTAGTGCCTCTGTGGCTTCGTCAATCCATGCGGAGAGCTTCTAGCTTAAGAATGACGGACGCGCTTGTATCAACCTTGTTTGGTGTACAGCTCACGGCTCTCGATGGCCCAGTCAAACGTGCCAATCTTGCAGCCATGATGGTGCAAGATGCACAGGTACACGAGCGCGTCGTCTCTCTTTCAGGAACGCGTGCGCATCTGTTTTCGCATGCACAGTCGAGAAGGGCTGGAGGGGTCTGCGGGAGGGGTCGCCTTTATCTCCCATGCTTTGAGTGCAACCGCTCCGTAGTGAGATGTCACTGGGAAATGGGTTCATCTTTAAAGCCTGCGATTGTTTTGTCGATTTTCTTGTGCTCCAGTTAGTGTGCTTGCCAGCACAACTGCAAGAAAACGATTTTCCTGGCAAATCTCAACACACCGGACTAACCGTGCGGCATGATACCCGACTTCCCGGGATCTGCGAATTTATTTTTCTATGTATTTTCACCGAGTGCCCTCTGCCGCACCTGTAGCGCCCTAAACGGGGGGGCGCGGTGCGCACCACCAGGAGGGCGTCTTCCGCGAGGAACTCGAGTACCCTGCGAACGTGCGCGGGCGCCTGCTGTATGTCTTGCACTCGCGTCTGCGCTATGTGCGACTCCTGGCACTCGCCACCCTGATCTGCCTCTACTGCTACCAGACCCCTGCTTGGTGCTCCAACTTCGAGCCTTTTCCAGGTGAAACCGCCGCGACCCGTTGACGAACTCTGGATTCGCTGCCGTTCTTCGTGCCGCATCACACGCGCCGTGGTTCATTCTCGCACTAGCTGTTTCACACTCTGGCACCACCACAATAACGCTACTGACCCGCCGAGCTCTCTCTATTCTGCCTTCAAAAGCGTCGATCCAGACTCGCGCAAGTTAAATCGCTACACCCCGACGGTCTCGGCCAGCAGCCGCGCCATATGTTGTGATGTCACTGGCGGGCCAAACATCGTACACGTATGCCCGGAAGCCTTTTGTCCGGCCGCACTCAAACTGGATCCCTTGCTCAATGTCGCATCAGTGCACGTAACGCCTCATATCGGATCATTCAATATGGGCTTTCGCTACTTGGAGCTCGTTGGCGACGCTTCGTCCGCTCGGTCTCCTCGATATACCGTATCGAAGCGCACCTCGGCCTTCAGGGCTTCGGCGCGATCGTCAAAGGCCCTTCGAGTCTGCACCGCTAGAGGTCCTTATCCACCTCGGGCTCATACATGAAGCTTCAGTTGGGCTTCCTTCTCCGCACCCAGGCCTCTGTGGGGGCTGCTGCTCCGTCAGCCGAGCGAAAGCATTTACCGAAGCCGAACCCTATACCCCTCCTCGGCCCTCCTGGCCTCGGCGCCGCCATTCTTTCCGTCCTAAATCTCCATTCTTACTCTGCTACGGAAAACCGCAGGCGCGATACACGTTGGCGGCTGCAGCTTCGAGAGGTCCTCAACCCTCACTGCCACAGAGGCGAGCGGTGCCGGCGCACCGCCGGCGGAGGAGCCAATGATCCCCGTCAGTGGAGTAGCTTTGGCCACGGGGACGAGGCTGACGCTGGAGAGCTTCGGCCTGGCAGTGCTTGCATTCGACAGCCTGCTCGAGTTCAGTGTCACGGGGCCGACCAGGTGTGCGAATTCCTAGCTCGCGCCCAGCTGGCTGCAGCACGTAGCATGCTCCTCTCGGTGATGACGCGCCCTCGTGCCGGGGTGTGCAGTGGAGCACGGTTCCGGCTGGCGTCTTTGGCACTGCTCTGTGGGAACCTGATGCTCGACATGACGTTCACCCCACCGTGGTCCCTATCCCCGTATCTGCACGTCGCACTCGTTGGCCTCTACGATCACACCATTGCCAACAGCTTCCGCCGTACTCTCCTCCACATCCTCCCCGCACTTCTCGAGGTTGGCCCACCTTACGCCTCCCACCTTCCCCATGCCCCCCACACTTTCCCATCCACAATCACAGAGCCCTCTCCAGCAGTGCCCTGAAACCCCCTCCCACCCTTTTGAACGCATGCCCATGCGCGCACTGGTTCATTAGAATATGCCACGCAACTCGCCATGAGCTGCGCAGATCGGCACGCCAGGAGTCGAAGGCAGTCGGACCCAGCCAATCTGCCGGTCTACCGATTAATCCTCACCGGCGTGATCGGCAGCCTGAAATACGTTCTGGGTTTGACACGGTTCCACTTCATTCGACTTCGAAGGGCGAAGAGTGTCTTAGAATGGCACACCGCACAGCACGGTGCAGTTTGCACTCGGCTCAAGCTGCTCATAGCTTCAGGAGATGACGCGTGGACAGCAATGAGGAAGTGATGTCACGCGAGGGGCAAAGCTCGTGATGGATAAAGGATTGAGGAGGAAGACGCATTTGCCAAGTGGTATTGAAATGATGATGGCAGTGAGATGCTTAGGCGTGAGGCAAGGCGATGAAAGCGCATGGGCGATTGCAGGTGTGAACCACAAACGCATGCCTCCTGGATGATGCGCTTTGTGCGGGCGGAGCGAGGGCGGGCGCGCAGGTACTGAGCACACTGGTAGCTTTTCTGGTGTGCGCGGCCTGGCTCGGAGCCGCACTGTTCGGCGATCTCGAGGCCGGCAAGGAGAGCTTCGGAAGCTTCGGAGAGGCCCTGTACAATATGTTCATCACCCTCACTGGCGCGAACTACCCGGATATCAAGCAGGTGCGTGCGCTTCCCCCCTCAGCGCAGCCCACCTGCACAAGTGAGTGAATGGCAGCACGGCTCACCTTGGACAAACTAACAGGAAAATGCCAACTCTCCATCGTGCTAGGAAATTAAGCTGCATTCTCCCATCTTTCCTCAATCGCAATCGTGTACTGTACGCATACGCTCTAGGCAGACAATGCCATTTCGTATGGCGATTGCCTCACAGTGAGAAAGCACCCTAGATGGCGAGTGTAACACCCTGCTCCATGATACATCCCTCGTTGCTGGGGACGGATCTAACGCATGCGTGTAGTTTACGAGTGGCAGGGATTTGAGCTGTGCGAAGTAGTGGCATGCAATCTATGCATGCCCTGGATACGAAGAAGGGGGCGAAAATCGTGCATAGGGTATGCGCATTTTTTTATATTGCTCTTCGCAGCTGTGAACGGATCCCCGACAACCTTCAAGTCGGATTCATGCGTCGGGCTCACAAGTCTGGGCAGGGCGCCTGCAGCATTTATATTGCGCGTGATGTCTGGGCAGGGCGCCTGCAGCATTTATATTGCGCGTGATGTCTGGGCAGGGCGCCTGCAGCATTTATATTGCGCGTGATGTCTGGGCAGGGCGCCTGCAGCATTTATATTGCGCGTGATGTCTGGGCAGGGCGCCTGCAGCATTTATATTGCGCGTGATGTCTGGGCAGGGCGCCTGCAGCATTTATATTGCGCGTGATGTCTGGGCAGGGCGCCTGCGGCATTTATATTGCGCGTGATGTCTGGGTAGGGCGCCGCACGCAGCATTATATTGCCGCGTGATGTCTGGAGCAGGCGCCTGCGGCATGTGCGCGTGATGTCTGGGCAGGCGCCTGCACAGCATTATATTGCGCGTGATGCGCCTGCAGCATTTATATTGCGCGTGATGTTTGGGCAGGGCGCCTGCAGCATTTTTATTGCGCGTGATGTCTGGGCAGGGCGCCTGCAGCATTTATATTGCGCGTGATGTCTTTCACTGGAATATGAGCTTCGCGCCAGATTTATCAATCGTGCAATGGGGTCACTAAACAAGCGAAGGCTCTGAAGCGCAGAACAGACCTTCCACGTCTTCTAAAGGGGCATGAGTCATGCGGACAGATCACGCACGGTCTCTTGCCTTGCTTCTTTATCTGCATTTTCCAGGTACCAGCATTATCGTCTCATAGCCTTCTGTTTCCATTCCTCACAATCCGGCGCCGGCCATGTTTGCGGGGCAGGCGCTCTTCGCGTACAGCCGCTGGACCTACCTGTACTTTTTGGGATTCCTTCTAGTAGGCGTATTCCTGTTCATGAATCTGGTGCTCGCCACAGTATACAACGTGTACACGGACCGGCTTAAGGCGGATACTCTCCACTTCCATAGGTCCGCCCCACCTTCTCGCCCTGTTCATGTATGCTCACAACAGAAAAGGGGGTTCTTTTTTCGGCCAATCTGGGAAAGCTCTTCACACCTGCGTCAAAAGGTTTCTCGATGGAGGTTCCAAGAGAGAAGCCGAAAGCCATATTTCGAGGTTTTAGGGTTTAAACGAGGTAAGGAACTTAAGCAGAAACCATAGACAAAAGAAAACAAGAACAAGAGCGGCTTCCTGAGGTGGTGCGGTGTGGGTGCACATGACACAGCCAGCGCCGAGCTGGACTTCGAAGTGCCTTTCGTGTTCTATCAGGCATCTTAACCCAACTCCCACACGACTTGACCTGCCTCGTCCTTCGTGTTTGACGCTTCCAATTTCCACAGCACCGTTTTCTCCGTAGGGATGTGCATGAAGCTCCATGCGGAGGCCCACGACCGGCGCGGCACCCACTGATGCAGCAGTATCTTTTTTAATGTGCATAGAGAGAGAGAGAGAGCGGGCAAATGAGGAGTAGAGCAGGATGGCGGGCATGATATGGGGAATGGCAGGGTCGGATGGGCTGGTTGACTTCGAGGAGTTAGGCGCGATGCTGAGCAGCCTCGGCGAGACTGGTTCCGTGTCCGCTGTCGTGCGCCAGCGTATTGATGTGTACTTTGCCGCTCTTGACCGGTATCGTTCTCCCCGGCATTCCGTTCTGCTCGCGCACCCCAACGCGTCCGGGCGCGCCAGAATGTGCATAAAAGTGCGCGTAAACATGAGGAAGGTGCACAGCTAGAAACCTCCTCAAGGCATCGATCGGAGGATGCACAATTGCTGGCCTCGTCCAAGGCATTGATCGGAAGGTGCATGGCGGAGAGCTGAGGCAGAGACAATACTGGGGCGCTGTCCGAGGTCGAGTTCGCAAAGTTGTGTGACATCTTTCAGTACAAGCTTCGAGCGCGTGGACTGCCCTCGGCACGGCACCTCTGCCGCGGGGCCGGGCTGCGGCCCCTCGTGGCGGCGGCCGTAACGCACCCACATTTTGAGAAGTTGGTGGACGCGGTGCTCGTGCTCAATGGCTTGGTCATCCTATACGAGTCGTCACAGGTCCCTCCAAAGCGCACAATCACCCTCGGCACAGGGCTGCCGCACTTTCACGTGGAGTGGCTGAGATGAGGGCCGGGAGCAATCAGGAGCGCTGGATCATAGGCCCCCAGAATGTGCATCGATTTGTCCGTGCAGGGCCTTCGTATATACGTGCAGGGCTTTGATCTATGAATAAATCCTTGATCCGCCGATGCGCGCCCTTGCTCCGCCGATGCGCGCCCTTGCTCCGCCGATGCGCGCCTTCGTCTGTAAATGTTGGAACTTCAGATCTCAGGATGCAGTATCTCACATGCGTTGCGTTTGCAGTGTCTACTCCTCTGTTCGAAGGAAGGAGAGGGTGGACTCCACTCAGTCTACTTCTGAAACGCTCCGTTGCAAGCAAGCTAATGACTACGCCATTTTTGGCATTTGCATGAGCACATCAAGCGCCAAAAGCGCGATGCTATAGCCCTAGCAGGCCATGTGTTTGCCTCGTGGCCTAGCACTGTGTTGGCTGAGCAGCGCAGGGGGGTGGCGCAGGATATTAAGAACAATGAGACAGCTGCCAGCACCGCAATGTGGGGCGCCGTGGAGATCAGTTTCGCCCTGCTGTACCTCGCAGAAATGTCCGCTAAGGCGCGCCCAGCTGCCTCCGCCCAGCAGGGGCGCGCCCGAGCGTGCCCTGCCCCACAAGCCCGCGCCTGTGGGAGCCAATGCAACGGGGAGCAGCAGCCTTTCTGAGGCGAAGTGAGCCATACGCGGTGCCTAGCTGCAGGCAGATGGCCAAGCACCCTTGTGTGGTATCTTGTCACGGCCCCGCCCCGTTCCTGAATGCTTCGCATTTCCACTAGGATGATCGTGGGCTGGCTTTTGTCGGCGGGCCTCATGCCGTTCAGTGTGCGTGGTGCTTATCCTTGGACCAGTTCTTTTGGCACCATGTAGCCACAGAAGATTGGCTGCACTATTTACCCACCCGCGGATCAAAGGATTCAGTGTGTGGTGTCCGTGTATGTGCGTGCTTATCCTTGGACCGACTCCTTTGGCAACCCGTAGCCACAGAAGACCGGCTGCACTATGTACCCACGCCGTGTATGTGTGTGTGCTTGACATGGGGTGTCCATGCTGTGTGGTGTGACTGAATTCATGGCATAACCATGGACCAACGGTTCCCATCCATCGACCGTGAGCCACTGGGGGGCATGCCAGCAGGGTCCGCTTACTCCGTAGCCCAGAGACCAGCACTTGTTTGGCGATGATCGGTCATATCGTATCATCTTTCCATGATGCTTGGCATTTGGGTTGGGAATATGTATGAGTTGGTGGTATCTTGCCACGGCCCCGTCCTGCTCTTGATTTGCTTCTCACATCCACTAGGATGATGGTGGGCTGGCGTTTGTTGGCCGATCTCATGCCGTTCAATGTGTGTGTGCTTATCCTTGTACCGACTCCTTTGGCACCCCGTAGCCGCAGAAGACCGGCTGCACTATGTACCCACGCCAACGATCAAAGGATTCAGCACACACTTCGGGACACCTATCCGGAATCTCCGGAGCTCACTAGTGAAGAATGGGACCCCCTAAGCCTCGCTGAGCCACCCGAGCCCCTCTGCATCCGCAACGCCAGCGCACTGCTGCCTTGTGCCTGAAGCCGGGGCATCCCTACCCCGCGAGCTGCGCGAGCCATGTGTGTGTATGCTTTTCCTTGCGACTCCTTTGGCACCACGTAGCCACAGGAGACTGCACTATGTACCCACTCTGGGGATCAAAGGATTCAGCACACACTTCGGGACACTTATTCGGAATCTCTGGGGCTCACTAGTGAGAAATTGGACCCCCCAAGCCTCGCTGAGCCACCCGAGCCCCTCTGCATCCGCACCGCCAGCGCACTGCTGGCGTGTGCCTGAAGCCGGGTCATCCCTGCCCCCCGAGCTGCGGGAGCCATATCTCCACCACCAAGCCCACGCGCAAGACCACCCCTCTGCTCCCAGAGCCTCACCGGGCCACCTAAGCCCCTCTGCGGCTGTCCTGTGTGTGTATGCTTATCCTTGCGACTCCTTTGGCACCCCGTAGCCACAGGAGACTGCACTATGTACCCACTCTGGGGATCAAAGGATTCAGCACACACTTCGGGACACTTATTCGGAATCTCTGGGGCTCACTAGTGAAGAATGGGACCCCCTAAGCCTCGCTGAGCCACCCGAGCCCCTCTGCATCCGCACCGCCAGCGCACTGCTGGCGTGTGCCTGAAGCCGGGTCATCCCTGCCCCCCGAGCTGCGGGAGCCATATCTCCACCACCAAGCCCACGCGCAAGACCACCCCTCTGCTCCCAGAGCCTCACCGGGCCACCTGAGCCCCTCTGCGGCTGTCCTGTGTGTGTATGCTTATCCTTGCGACTCCTTTGGCACCCCGAAGCCACAGGAGACTGCACTATGTACCCACGCCGGGGATCAAAGGATTCAGCACACACTTCGGGACACTCATCCGGATTCTCCGGAGCTCACTAGTGAAGAATGGGACCCCCTAAGCCTCGCTGAGCCACCCGAGCCCCTCTGCATCCGCACCGCCAGCGCACTGCCACCTTGTGCCTGAAGTCGGTTCATCCCTGCCCCCCAAGCTGCGCGAGCCATATCTCCACCACCAAGCCCACGCGCAAGACCACCCCTCTGCTCCCTGAGCCTCACTGGGCCACCTGAGCCCTTCTGCGGTTGTCCTGCCGGCGCACTGCTGTTGTGTCTCTGGAGCCGGCTCACCTCCGCCAATCGAGCCACCCCTCCACCACCAAGCCCACATCCCACATCACCCCGCTGCCCCCTACAGCCTGGGCTCAAGAGAGCTTGCCCACCCACGCCACGGCCAGAATGCCCAAGCGCTGTCCCAAGGGGCTGAGAATGATAAACTGGGTTGCCCTCATCCAAACTTGCGCATCCGCCACCGACTTGCGCCTGTAGCCCTCTACCCCCAGCACCAACTCCCCGTGACTGGAGCCCTTGCGCTGATTGCCTTGCGAGGTGGCCGCGAACTTGAGCAATGCGCTCCACACTTGCGCTGTAACTGTCACGCCGCACTGTTCCTACTTGGGGTCCCATCCCCACAGTTGCCCGTGTGTCCCAAGCCCTCCCGGTCGTCGTCTTCCCGACAGGTGCTCACTGTTAGTTCCGGTACGGCCAGCAACCTCGCCCGGTGGGCACGGAAGCTGATGAGATGCCGTATGCTGCCGTGCAACCTGTTGTAAGTGGTCATCGCTGCCAGGATGGGCCCCCGGGCTCTGAGGGGCCCGGCGTGTGTCATCTCCACCCGCGGACCTCCCCACATCTCCCCCGTCATCCTCATCAGTTCCCCCAATGCCATCAACCCACCCAAGAAGGCCAGCCAACCGCCTGCTCGCCCCCATCAAGGTGGCCACCCCGGTGTGTGTGTATGACGGATCGCTGTGAACGGGGACGACCGCCGGGTGGAAGTGGGTTTTGGGAGGCGGTTATCCCTGTGGTGCCATTCTGGCGGGCACTGCCTCTTGGAGAGCTCGGTAGATTCGTCTGTCGTGCTGCGAGGAGAGGCAAAAGGTGGTGATGTACACCTTCTGTGTTTTCCCTTGAATTTTGTGGGGAGCACTTAGGTGCCCGCATGTTTCCTTTTTTTGACATGGGGTGTCCATGCTGTGTGGTGTGACTGCATTCATGACATAACCATGGACCAACAGGTCCCATCCATCGACCGGGAGCCACTGGGGGGCATGCCAGCAGGGTCCGCTTACTCCGTAACCCAGAGACCAACAATTGTTTGGCGACGATCGGTCACATCGTATCATCTTTCCATGCTGCCTTGCATCTGGGTTGGGAATATGTATGCGTTTTAGGTATCTTGTCACGGCCCCGCCCTGCTCTTGATTTGCTTCTCACATCCACTGGGATGATGATGGGCTGGCTTTTGTTGGCCGATCTCATGCCGTTCAGTGTGTGTGTGTGTCGCGGGAGCCACTGGGGGGCATGCCAGCAGGGTCCGCTTACTCCGTAACCCAGAGACCAACAGTTGTTTGGCGACGATCGGTCACATCGTATCATCTTTCCATGCTGCTTTGCATTTGGGTTGGGAATGTGTATGCGGTTGTGGTATCTTGTCACGGCCCCGCCCTGCTCTTGATTTGCTTTTCACATCCACTGGGATGATGATGGGCTGGCTTTTGTTGGCCGATCTCATGCCGTTCAGTGTGTGTGTGTGTCGCAACTGGTGGATACGTCTGACGCTTGCACCCTCTCCGTGTTCAGTGCTCATGGTTATTACACGTGCCGGGGGACTTGTATTCTTTGACCCTGATGTGAGGTACTGGCGCATCGCTGTGAACGGGGACGGCCGCCGGATGGAAGTGGGTTTTGGGAGGCGGTTGTCCCTGTGGTGCCATTCTGGCGGGCACTGCCTCTTGGAGAGCTCGGTGGATTTGTCTGCCTTTGCTGCAAGGAGAGGCAGAGGGTGGTGAAGTCCACGTTCTGTGTTTTTCCTTGATTTTTGTGGGGAGCACTTAGGTGCCTGCATGTTTTCATTTTTTGACACGGGGTGTCCATGCTGTGTGGTGTGACTGCATTCATGGCATAACCATGGACCAACGGTTCTCATCCATCGACCGTGAGCGACTGGGGGGCATGCCAGCAGGGTCCGCTTACTCCGTAACCCTGGGACCAACTATTGTTGGGCGATGATCGGTCACATCGTATCATCTTTCCATGCTGCTTTGCATTTGGGTTGGGAATATGTATGAGTTGGTGGTATCTTGTCACGGCCCCGCCCTGCTCTTGATTTGCTTCTCACATCCACTGGGATGATGGTGGGCTGGCTTTTGTTGGCTGATCTCATGCCGTTCAGTGTGTCGCAGCTTTTGACATACTCCCCAGTCACCTATTGGAGGAGTTACCAGAACCGTTTCGATGCAGTGGTCACCATTGCACTTTTCTTTGCTGCTGTGCTCGTCGCCGTGCTGGTACGCCCCTATCCCCACCCTTCTTTCAATGCATTCGTGCTTGGGCAGTTCAGCACCACTGCGAGCTTGGCAGTATCGTCTCCTCCATTCCCAAGCTGCTCGTGGAGGCCGTTTACTTAAGGGCCTTCTTGTCTGGTCATTTGGCGCAGGACGACGTGTCATCAGAGTTATTGCGATATTTCGCAGTGCTGAGGCAGCTGCGCCTCCTGCGTCTTCTTGCCTACGTACCAGCCTTCAAGTAATGCCTGCCCTGGCACCATAGAGTCCCATGTTCGGTTTCAGCTTGCCCGCGCTGTGCATTCCACACATGCAGGGGGCGCACATCACGTATCTCGCTGGAGGGTTGATCCGTGGTAAAACCTTTTGCCAGCAAAACTGAATTTGAAACTGATGCTGTAACTGAACAATGTTTTTTTCCGCACAACGAATGTCGAATGAACTTAGCAGCCCTCTCACCACGTCTCCGGCGCCCTCCTCTCACCACGTCTCCGGCGCCCTCCTCTCACCACGTCTCCGGCGCCCTCCTCTCACCACGTCTCCGGCGCCCTCCTCTCACCACGTCTCCGGCGCCCTCCTCTCACCACGTCTCCGGCGCCCTCCTCTCACCACGTCTCCGGCGCCCACGTCTCACCACGTCTCCGGCACTGGGTGATTTGCAGGCGCCTGGTGGCCTCCTTGCGGGCGGTGGTGTTGGCGTGTGTGCCTTTGGTCATGGTGGTTCTCCTCACCATTTATGTGTTTGCGGCCACCGGAGTCCTCCTCTTCGGCGGCCTCATGTTCCCTCAGAATGCCGACCTCGCCGAAGTCAGCGGGTGCGACAGTGCCCTCGTTCCTTGGGGATTTCCACGGCATCTGCATCATATTGGCATCTGCATCATATTGGCATCTGCGGCATATTGGCATCTGCATCACATTGGCATCTGCGCCATATTGGCATCTGCATCATATTGGCATCTGCGCCATATTGGCATCTGCATCATATTGGCATCTGCGTCATATTGGCAAACCCTCGGAGCTGCGCCCTCCCCAATGGATCTGCTTCATCACATTCAGCATGGCCACCCTTCTTGCCGGGCTGAACATGATAAATTTCCTCGATTTGTTCAAAGATTTGATAGATGAGGTCTTGTGTTGAGCATAGTGGTCTGATACTCCGCCTCTCCGTCCGACTCATGAGAGAGTTTGGCAGCATTAACTTCCCATGAGTCGGGGTTTACCGAATTGTATGGCCACCCCGGTTCATGGGAAGTCAATGCTGCCGAACTCTCTCACGAGTCGGGCGGAGAGTCTGAGGAGCATCAGACCACTATGCTCGACACTGGACCTCCTCTATCGTGGGGTATGGGGCAGACGATGGGGAAATCAGGGTCCAGCACGTGCGTAGGGGAAGAAAAAGAATTGAGGCAAGCTTGAAGGGAGGAGGAGGCGGCGGCGGAGGGAGAGGGGCAGATTTGAGAGCGGGGGTGCATACGTAAATTCCAATTTCAACGACATGCCAAGTGCCATGGTGACCCTGTTTGACATCCTCGTGGCCGGCTTCGATCCCAATGTGGTCGAGGGAGTGGCTGCCGTGGCCAGCACCTTCCAAGCCCGCCTGTTTTTTTTGATTTTTTATCTGGTGCGTGAACATGTGACCACGCCTTTGCCACCCACCCTTTTTTTACTTACTGCTGGAGGCTATACCGCAAGATGTTGATTGAGATTGAGACTATATTATGCAGACATTCTGCACCTTCAGTTATTAGGGGAAACTGAACTGGTGGCTCTTTTGTGCATTCCTGTTTGAAGGAACTGCCGAGAGGGTGCTGAATGTGTAGTTGGCTAACTTTTCAGCTTGGAGGGGAGGCTGCTGGCCTCATACTGGGATGCTCGACGCAGGTAGGGAGTGTTGTGCTATTCAATGTATTCACCGCGTTCATCATCGATGCCTTCATTGCAAATTACGAGTCGGAGGATATTCAGGCCGCAGGAAGTGGTACAGCCCAAGGCACATTTCCCAAGTGCAACATAAACTTACAAGTGTGTAGTGTGTGTGTATGTGTGTGCTTATCTTTGGACCGACTCCTTTGGCACACCGTATGTGTGTGCTTATCTTTGGACCGACTCCTTTGGCACCCCGTAGCTACAGCAGACCGGCTGCACTATCTGTGTGTGTATGCATATCCTTGCGACTCCTTTGGCACCCCGTAGCCACAGGAGACTGCACTATGTACCCTCGCCGGGGATCAAAGGATTCAGCACACACTTCGGGACACTCATCCGGATTCTCCGGAGCTCACTAGTGAAGAATGGGACCCCCTAAGCCTCGCTGAGCCACCCGAGCCCCTCTGCATCTGCACCGCCAGCGCATTGCCGCCTTGTGCCTGAAGCCGGTTTATCCTTGCCCCCGAGTTGCGCGAGCCATATCTCCACCACTAAGCCCACGCGCAAGACCACCCCTCTACTCCCTGAGCCTCGCTGGGCCACCTGAGCCCTTCTGCGGCTGTCCTGCCGGCGCATTGCTGCTGTGTCTCTGGAGCCGGCTCACCTCCGCCAATCGAGCCACCCCTCCACCACCAAGCCCACATCCCACATCACCCCGCTGCCCCCTACAGACTGGTCTCAAGAGAGCTTGCCCACCCACGCCACGGCCAAAATGCCCAAGCGCGGTCCCAAGGGGTTGAGAATGATAAACTGGGTTGCCCTCATCCAAACTTGCGCATCCGCCACCGACTTGCACTTGTAGCCCTCTACCCCCAGCACCAACTCCCCGTGACTGGAGCCCTTGCGTTGAGTGCCTTGCGAGGTGGCCGCGAACTTGAGCTACGCGCTCCACACTTGCGTTGTAACTGTCACGCCGCACTGTTCCTACTTGGGGTCCCATCCCCACAGTTGCCTGCGTGTCCCAAGCCCTCCCGGTGGCCGATAGTTCACCACCCGGTCGTCGCCTTCCCGACAGCTGCTCACTGTTAGTTCCGGCACGGCCAACAACCTCGCCCGGTGGGCACGGAAGCTGATGAGATGCCGCATGCTGCCGTGCAACCTGTTGTAAGTGGTCATCGCTGCCTGGATGGGCCCCCGAGCTCTGAGGGGCCCGGCATGTGTCAACTCCACCCGCGGACCTCCCCACATCTCCCCCGTCATCCTCATCAGTTCCCCCCATGCCATCAACCCGCCCGAGAAGGCCGGCCACCCGCCTGCTCGCCCCCATCAAGGTGGCCACCCCTCCCTCAGCCAAGGCCATTGCTTGCTCCGGCGTGGCCCCACTCTGCTCCTGAGTCCAGACCCCACTCCCCGGGCCCGGCGACAAAAGGTCACCCCATTCATTCAAGATATCCTCGACACTTGACGCCGCCTGGCTGAGCCCGCCTATGCCTGCCCGTGCCCCTCCAGATCGCGCCTCGGCGGTGCCCCCTCCTTGACCCTCCACAGTGCCCAGATGCTCCACCTCCCGCCGCACGTCCTCCATGCTCTCCAAAAGCCTCGATGCCATCGCGCCTGCCTCGCCTGCCTCACCGGGAGCCTGCCGAGACCGCTCACGCTGCGTTCCCTCAGATTCCTGCGTCCGACCGCCAGACCCATCCTGCGTGGCATAGTCTGTCTCCTCGAGCGCGTCCTCCCACGCTTTGTCCATTAGTGCCAACCTCTCCGCCCCTTCCCGTCGGTCCGCCTCCCCCTGATCCAGGTCCGGGCCCATGCCTCCTCCCACACGCCCTCCGCCAGCCCAACGCCACCCACTTCCGGCCGGACATCGCCCTACAGCCCGCCTGATGATCAACCCTGCAAACCCCCGTGCAAGCGCGAAAGAAAGCAGCCGGACCCACTTCTCCTTCCAGCCCACCGCCCCGCCACGTGCCGCTTCCTCGTCCTCGTCCTCGTCCTCGTCCCCATTGCCATCCACCAGCTCTCCCCCTTCCGCGTTCGCCTCCATGTACCGCCGCTCCCTGAAGCGCCGCTGCGTCTTCCGAAGGAATCCATACGCCGCAGGCCCTAGCCCACCATACACCTCCACTCCAAAGGGGATGAAGTGATCGTAGGTCGCCACCTTGCTCTCCTCTACCTTCTTCGCCGCCGCCCCGGGGGCCATCATGGCCGCTCTCTGGTGCGCGTCTGACATTGGCCGCGCCGTGGCCACATCAAACAGCACATGCTGGCCCAGTCCCTCCGCATCCAACACTGTCACATCCGGGCAATGATTCCGTGAGTAGGTGAGTACTCATTCCTACTCACGGAATGAGTACTCCTATTACTCACGGAACGGAGGTAGCCCGCGAAGTCATCATGCAATGCAGACGCCAAGGGATAGGCAGACTTGGCCACCTCGAACAGCACCCTCTGCAGTTTGTGGTGGATGAAAGAGTACCAATTTCCTCCCCCAGCCCCACTCCCCCCCGGCATGCCAGTAAGTGTGTCCCGGTGGGATCCCGCTCTCCTCCACAATCGGGGCACTCCTCCACTTGGCCAAGGAGGGGCTGCTCCGCATGAAGAATGTGTCGTAGGGCCACCCGGTATTCCGCCGAACTGAGCTCCAAGGTTGGGCAGCATGGAACACCCCTCAAGAAAGCAGGCCCAATGTCGTTGAAGGTCACCGAGAAAAGCCAGGGGAGCCGAGACGCCCCCACGTGCCCAGCCAGCGAAAGCCGATCCGCAAAGTGGAGGACAGCAACATAGACCCGTTGGGCACGTTTTTGAGACTTGCTGTAATCACTCAACTTCTTGACGTCGTCCGCCTTTGGCACTTGTGGTGGCAAATGCTCATTTGCTCCCCTCGCCTCCCCGATCACCTCAATCGCCTCCGACACTTTCTGCATGGCCGCTTGCAAAGAATTAACATAAGGCAAGTCGCTCTCCGCCCCGAGGTCCTCGGTCCCCGCCGTCACTGTTGGAAAGAGCTCCCGCATATCCTCCCAGACTTGCGCAAACCCACCAAGCCAGGCCGCACTGCTCACCCTCGCCGCCTTAGTCAGGCCCATCCCATGCGGGAGGGTGGCAAACTCATAGGAATGCCACGCCAATCCACCGCCAGGCAGCAAGTCCCGCAACGCCCCCTGCATTCTCCTGTCATGCTCCTCGGCCGCCTCCCGCATCATCTCCGGCGGCACACCTCGCAGCCAGAACCCCAGCCTCGGGTGGGCACAGAATCGAAGCAGGAGCCCCTGGGCCTGCGCATGCCCAAGCTTGTTCAAGAGGGGCAGGATGCCACATAACTCCTCCACCTTCTTCAACATCTCCACACTGACCGCCTCTGCCTTCCCCACCGGCACCCCCAAGACATCGATGAAGTCCAGCTCCCCCCGTGCACCCGGCATCCCGGCCTCGAAGCAACTGGCGTCCCCCTCAGGCGAGAAAGCCGCTGACTTCACCGGCTGAATATTCAGGCCAATCGCCACTGCCTCCTCCATATAAGTCTCATACGCGAGCGCCGCTTCAACCGGAGGGCCCAGGAAGAAAGCGTCATCCAAGTAGGCAAAGATGACCACGCCAGGGTGTCCCTCCTGAACCCGCTCCAGCACCCCCTGCAACGGGGCAGTCAAGTAAAGTGGCCCCAGGGGGTCCCCCTGCTGCGTGCCCTCCTTCGACTTGACAAATCGCATCACCGAGCCATCAACGCCCCCCAGCCGAAACCCCAGATTTGCCTCCACCCCATAACAAAGGTCCGTCCATGCCCACAGCTCCGGGAAGTCCCGCTCGATAGCCTCAAACATTGCCTCACGGTGCACCGCATTGAAGGCATTCCTGGCATTTGCCTTAACACAGACCCATTCCGGGTGCTGATCCGGGGCCGCCTGAACAGTATGGACCCCCAGGTCCGCCCCTCCCTTCACCGCAACCCCAATCTGGGCCGCCCGAAATCCACCATTATGTGTGTGCGTGGGTGCTTATCCTTGGACTAATTTCCTTGGCACCATGTAGCCACACTAGGGAGTATTATTATTATTATTATTGTGTATCTACGCATGCATGCCGCTGATGAGCTTCTTTTGTTTGCGATCATCTAGCCCTCGTGTGCCGCCACGTGGCAAGGCAGAATGTGGTATGATTTGCCGAGGGGGGATGGGTCAAAGACACACGGGGCACGTACCTGAAGATTCTCGATCATATGCTTCACGACGGTGGGCAGGCGGCCGTTGATGACCAGTCCATTGAACTGAAAGCATCACGCAATAGCATCAGCCGACTTCAGTCACTGCCCATCAGCTCGAGGCATATCGCATACACAACGAAGCCGTCTTTGCTCTTTGCAGGAGATCGCATCGCACCGAATGGGAGCGGAGTTCAAATGGATAACACCTTACACATCTCACACATCTCACACATCCCACACATCTCACACATCTCACACATCTCACACATCTCACCCCGCTCGAGTACCGTTCGATGACGGCGCACATCTTGGAAGCACCGCTCGCAGCGATGATGCCGCATCGCGTATGAGCATGGTTCACAGCGATGTCACCACACAACATGGGAAACTGCTCGCATAGATAACATCACAAATCATTCGAACGTTGTTCATAGCAAGAGCAACATAGCAAGAGCAACATAGCAAGAGCAACACATATCGCGGGAGCGCCGCTCATGTGATGGCATCTAGCAGCGTGCTATTCGAAGATCGGATGGGTAAAAGTCCCAAGCGCTAGCGGACCTGCATGGTGCCGTGCCATTTGTACAGGCTGACACAGGCGATAGAAGGCGGCTCCCAGGCGCCGTGGCAGACGCCGCTTGGAAAGGTCTGCAGCGCGGCCCCGCGAGCCAGCCTGGCGCCCACCCAAAGTAAGATTCGTGAGCCAGCCTGGCGCCCACCCAAAGTATAACTCGCGGCATCGCATTGAAGCGTCTAAGCTGAGCGTTGCGGATCCTTGCAGCTGGCAGCCACGTGGCCTCTGACCCTCTCCACACCTTCCTTGATTGCTACGTCTCTCACTCTCGAGGTTGGCAGCCACGTGGCCTCTTAGGGCGACCATCGGCCTCAAGGTGCCATCTGGCCACGTGGTGCCCTCATAAAGCAGCGACTGCAGCGAACGCTTCTGGCTCTCCGTCGCGCCCTGCCGAGACCATGGGAGGACAAAGCTGCACTCCTACCTAGGAGAGACCTAGCAGGCACCACAACAGTTGTTGATTACACATCCGCTTCCGCTTTGAAGCCCACCGGCGAATGTCTTCTAATGCAGTTGATCATCTGGTGGACAGCGCATCGCCACCAGATAGCTTCTCTCGCAAGCAATGCACCGATGAACGTTCTCAGTGGCAAGTGATGAGTTGAAAGATGTTTTCTGCTTTTCTGCAGCAAGTGACATACCGACGAATGTTCTCTGCAGCAAGTGACGCCTGCAGGTCTGCATTCAGAGCGTTCTTCTCTTCCCCTAAGAACAGCAATCTTGCCACACACTTCAACGTCCCATCGATGCTTGTGGCGCTGCTTCTGTCTCAAATTATTGCGCCACGTCATTCTGCTCGTGGCGCTGCTTCTGTCTCAGATTATTGCGCCATGTCATGTTTGCTTGTGGCGCTGCTCCTGTCTCAAATTATTGCGCCACGTCATATCTGCTTGTGGCGCTGCTTCTGTCTCGGATTATTGCGCCACGTCATGTATGCTTGTGGCGCTGCTTCTGTCTCAGATTATTGCGCCATGTCATATCTGCTTGTAGCGCTGCTTACTGTCTAGATTATTGCGCCATGTCCTATCTGCTTGTGGCGCTGCTCCAGTCTCAAATTATTGCGCCACATCATATCTGCTTGTGGCGCTGCTTCTGTCTCAAATTATTGCGCCACGTCATGCATGCTTGTGGCGCTGCTCCTGTCTCAGATTATTGCGCCATGTCATATCTGTTTGTGGCGCTGCTTCTGTTTCAAATTATTGCGCCACGTCATGTATGCTTATGGTGCTGCTCCATTCTCGGATTATTGCGCCATGTCATATCTGTTTGTGGCGCTGCTTCTGTTTCAAATTATTGCGCCACGTCATGTATGCTTATGGTGCTGCTCCATTCTCGGATTATTGCGCCATGTCATATCTGTTTGTGGCGCTGCTTCTGTTTCAAATTATTGCGCCACGTCATGTATGCTTATGGTGCTGCTCCATTCTCGGATTATTGCGCCATGTCATATCTGCTTGTGGCGCTGCTTCTGTCTCAGATTATTGCGCCACGTCATATATACTTGTGGCGCTCCTTCTGTCTCAGAGTATTACGCCACGTCATATATATGTATATTTGTGGTACTGCTCCTGTCTCGTATTATTGCGCCACGTCAAATCTGCTTCACGTCATCTAGTATTATACCTGTGGTTTTTTCAGGGTTTAGGGTTTAGGGTTTGTAGGTTTCAAAATAACCCTAAAAACCCCATCCATCCAGTTACTCAGGTTCTTTTTCTTCATGTTCATGCATTCTTTTTCATGTTCATGCACCGCTGCTGATAGCTTTATTTTTCATTTTCATTTTCATTTCATTCATGCACCACTGTTGATAGCTCGCTACAGTTGGGAGGTCGGGAGGCTTGGGTGTCACGCAGTGGCAGGCAACCAGGCGTTTACCTGTGTTGGTGCAGTCTCCCACTGCAAACACCCCGGGCATGCCTTTAACCTGCTCCTCCCCCATACACACCCTAGGCATGCCTTCAACTGCCTCTCTTCGCAGCCGAGCTTCATTACCTGGCGCACCGGTAGGGAAATGGTGACTTAAGAGATCATCATGGTTAAGATAATATTCGAGATAATATACTGGCCGACCGCACGCCTGGCGAGGAGAAAGGAGTTTAATATTTTCTCTGCGGAATGTTTATATGCTGGAATCACTGTGCGTCATGCAGCAGGGTTTGATCAGCTGAGTGTCAGTCACCAAGGGAGGTATGCACGACCCTACATATGACATACACAGAGTTCATTAATTAGCGTCCCTCCTGAGGCAGGGAGGAGCCTGCAGGCCGCACCTGGAGCTGATCATTCACAATCACGGCACCACGCTCAGATACTGCGGATGGAAATAGCTTTGCCAGAGGAGCTGAACAATGCCTGGTCAAAGGGATGACCGCCCGCCCGCCACCCCACCTTAGCGCGTCTGCCAGGGTGAAGCCTGCCCAACGCCGCAACTCAGCCTTGTCGATGCAAGGTCCGACAATGCGAGTTCAGATGCTTGGCGGCATCCTGTGACGAAGCGGCCTGCTTACTCCACCACAAGACGCCACAAGCCCCCATATCCCACAGGCTTGGGGAGGAAGACTCACTCGAAGCCAATGCAGCTGTATAGGAGCGCCGCCTGCGAAGCACGTGAGTAAACCAGCCTCAACCCAAGGAACTTCCAAGCCAGGATTTTGGCGCAAAGAATATGAGTATCAGCTACTCCCTCAGAGAGACTGCCCAGCACCAAGCAGCCATCTCGTTGGAGGAGCACCTTTTGAAACACAGAGTCAGCCTTGCCAAAGGGCGGAGACCTCGGAGCCAAGAAAGTGACGAGAGACGAACCGTGATAACGCGACCATTCTTTGTGACGATACGACGAGCATTGCCTGCTGTCTCGTTGCCCCAGTCCATCACCCTATCTTGCAGAATCATGTCGCATCCACGGGTCTCGAGCCACTGCTGTGCATACCTGGCACCCGCACAAGAGAGACAGAAGTGCTTGAGGGTCAGCGTGTTGGGTTATAGGGCCTGGAATACATTGGCCTGCGGATGACATCGAGATACCGCAAAAAGTGATGCAGCAGCATGTAGGAAATACGCAGTGTCACGGTGTCTAAGGAGTGCGAGATGTGCTACATACGTGAGGAATACAGTGCACAAGGCTCCGGTGTCAAGGACCACGTGGTGGGAAGCATATAATGCGCAGGGCTGCGGTGTCAGCACCCACGTGGCAGGATGCATACGATGCCTGTCGAGGCTGGGGATGGGGGGTGAGGCACACATCTGCAACCCTATTTTCGCCCCGTGGTTCTCTTGCCTTTCTGGCAAAACCGTAATTATAGCTCGCAATCATGGTTGAGGATGCAACTTGGAATAAGGAGAGCGAGCTGGCACCTTCCAGCAGCTTCAGGCATGCGCGAAAGCAGGCGGCCTTGTGAGTTTATCAACGTTACGTTCTGCGCCAACAATAGCACGAGAAAATAAAGCGACTTATTCTGGTCAAAGTATGTTAACCCGCACGCACGATGTGCTGAATCTTGCGCCTCAGTCCGCGCGCGATATATGTCCACATCCCCACCTTATAACTTACAGCGGGGGAAAATACCTTTTTCTTCGGCCACTTTCCAACGATCTCGGCGGCGAGTTCCACCCCGACGGTACCTCCTCCCACGATTACGATATCCTCCGCCTCTTGGATTCTCTCGCACTCCCGTTGATAAGCTTCCACGCGATCGGAGGCAGTGCTCGCGTTCATAGGGTCTGGCTTAATGGGCGCCACGTAGCTGGATCCCTGCGTAGGGAGCGAAAAGCTGGCTTTGGAGAAACATCTGTGGTGAGACGAATAGCTCTGCAGCCGTCGAAAAGTTTCCTCAAGCCTGACAAGCTTCTTGTTGGTGGCGTTACCGTGTGCACACGCGCGCACAAGACACTTGTTCGTCAGAAAGAAAGCAGCACCATTCTCAAAAGTGCAAGAAGGGGCACACACCAAACACAGTAGGCAGTAATCGAACGCCAAGGTCGTGCCATTGTTGAGGTGGGCAACTCCCTTGGCACGAGATTCATCAATCTGCTCATTCTCAAGATTGATGCTCTCCACAGCCGCGATCACAACTCTTTGTGGCTGGGGAATGACGCATCTCTCTGCGTAGTTTGGTTCCACCATACAACGAAGGGCGCTTGGAGTGTACTCAAAAAACCCCTGAAAGTAGTAGTGCGCGCACCGAGGGCTTATCAGTCAAGCGCAAGGGAGAGTGCATACAAAAAGTAAGGGAGAACAGCAAGCACGGAGAGCCAGTACAGACTGGGCACATATCGCCGTTTTGAGCAACACACCTTAGCGTCCACGAGGGTCACGTCGAACTCGTCCCTCAGAAGCCGCTCAGCACGACGGCCTGCAAAACCGCCCCCCACGATGAGGACCAACTTTTTCTGAGACATCTCCTCCGTGAATGTGTTCTAAAGGTGATTCCTCCGAAGCAAGTGGCTTGAAAAGCCCTGCGGAAATGGAAATCTCTCGTCTGCCACGCTTCGCTATGATACTGAAGTTCGTGATTATGATAATCTCCCTCGCCTCGGAAGGGCACGTGACGCGCGACGGTAGGAAGCGGTGGAGCGTTTTATGAACCCTGAACCTCCCCCTAGCGTCACACGACAGTGATACTGTTGATCCTGCGGATTCCCCGTAAATCGGATGACCGCCCAGTCACCTTGTCCGATCCGCTCCCGTTGGGTAGGAATGGCGAGAAAAAGAGCGGAAAGTAAGGCGAAGCCGCAAGGCAGCACTCCAGCGTCAGATCGGAGCCTGAGTTGGAGAACCCATTTTTAAGGGTGGGCGGGCAGGGAAGAAAAATTGCGTTAGGAAACGAAGAAGAAAGACGCAGCTATCGTCAGCAGGTAGGAAAAGTGAAGTATTTTCACCAATTTCCGACTTAAGAGCGACACTCTGCGACACTTGGACTTCGAAGCTGGAGGTGAACCGCCACTTCGCGATTCTTCATTTCCGCGATCCGGGGAGTGAGATCAGACGATCCGTCTCCTGAATGACGGTCATCACTGATGACGGAAGGAAAGTCGGCGATCAACAGTGATACTGTTGATCCTGCGGATTCCCCGTAAATCGGATGACCGCCCAGTCACCTTGTCCGATCCGCTCCCGTTGGGTAGGAATGGCGAGAAAAAGAGCGGAAAGTAAGGCGAAGCAACAAGGCACCACTCCAGCGTTGCCTCTCCGCCAACACTCACAACCCCCGCCTCTTGACGCCTTTTCACCCCAACTCTCAAACTCGAGCCAACAGAAAATTAATAATCAAAATACTCGTACAAATACCCGCACGAATGATTGTGCCGCATTCAGCTCCATGTATTCTTTCGTCGAGACTTTCTCTATCTGCCTTGAGGATGACATTCCCAAGACTTGCCACACTTTCATATAATGTCTAGCAATCCTCTCTGTTTTCCAATACGCCTGTCCCATAACCTGCTGCAGGTCGGCTCCTTCAAGGAAAAGTTCAATTGCTCCTGCCGTCCGAATGCTGAAGAATGTTTCCCCATTGAACAGCCCTGCTTTTTGCAACCAGCATTTGAGGTCTGAATTCATCTGTTTCCTGGAAATTGGACTATTTTCCACTTTGCCAGACCTGATTGGTTTGAACAAGAATCCTTGTGCAAGGTTCAGACCCAAAATTTTCATCACTTGGAGGTAGTCCTCCAACGCTGAGATGGGGCATTTAGATTTATCGGGGAGTCTTTTGATTCCGAAAACGTGTTCATCGCCCGAACGGAGTGTCTTCCCCCACTGGTAGTTGAAGAGAAAACCGGAGTTATCGGGAAATCTTATGATCCCTTCCACCCTTGTGGCGCCCAGCTCCGCCGGTCTCTTCAGAGCGTATAAGTCCATCAGGATCATTGCCTTACATCTAAGAGTGATGAACAAAAGTATCCAATCTTGTGTCGAGGCAAAACTAGCTGCCTCTGCGTTCATGTGAATCACTAGCTTGTCGATCGTACAACTGAATAGTGGTGTTGCCTGATTTGGGGTGATTCTTGCTTGCAACTGTTCGTTTCTGGTCATCGTTTCATAGACCTTAACCACTCTACCTGTGCACGGGTTGTCCGACCCACCCCTTCCGAAATCCTGGAAGGCACTAGAGAGTCTGCCGATAAGGGAATTCACCGAACTTGCGGCTTGCCTGACTGGGCAACTACATCTTCCCAGTTGAGGGCACGTGGCCGAATGTACGTTAGTCTTACCGAACTGTTCCAAGTAAATAAGATACCATAAGATGTGTTGTGCTGTACACGAATCCAATGATTCTGGTGGGGTCATGCAAGCCAGGAATTCCCCGAGGGCCCGCAAATTTCGGAGTTTGGCCGATTGGTACACATCCCTAGCCCTTGCTTCCTGAAGCTCCTTCGTTCTTAGCTGTATGGCGGCCCAGTCAGGGGCTTTTCTCAACAGGCTCTTGCCACCACCCTGTCAACCTCAAAATTTTCCCCTTCCCCGAAAGTTACAGGCGTTCAACAATTTATTTTCCAAGGTAAACGGATTACTATGGGAGGCTATTAATATATCACATGAATTTTGTGTTTTTGGAATACGAAGTGTTTTTAAGAAAAATCGAATCTAAAAATCCAGACTGCCCACGGGAGAGGGCCTGCTTCTGACCATCTTCCATTTCTAAGTTGTTGGAAACAGACCTAACCTGCTTCAGCGATTCTGAACTTTTGTTTGCACAGTTTATTGTACGCAGTCCACCAGCACCCATCTGGAGAGAAACCATCCCACTGTGGAGCAACCACAGAGGCTGACGCTTTCTGTTCTCTTAGATACATCAGGAACGGTCCCATTAATGCAAAAGGCGGATTAGCATAACAGTTCAGTCCCGCTAGTGGGTAGGCAAAGACATTGGTGCCACAAGCTTCTTTCTCTGGCAGCCTTGAGCAAAATCGCATTTTGGGACATCCCCGAACATTAGCCGTTGTTGCGAAGCAGTCGATGTTGTGCCGTCCAAACATCATGTTCAACAGAGGAGAGAACCGTGGCATTAATGAATAATGAGACTCTTCATCCGGGACTACAATAGTTCCATCAGGTCCCCTTGAAAAGGAAACCACCTTCAGCTCCAAGTTGTTATCCGCGACAAATCTATAGAGCTTTTCTGCCAAGTCCTTGCATGCTTTCGCGCCCAGGTTAGACGAGAGGACTCTCGATGAATCCCAGATATTTTTATCCAAGATTATGTCCCAGCGTTGCGGGACCCGTTCTACTGGGATTTCGAACAAGGCTTCTGAAATCAAAATTGACTGATCCACCGACGAGCAGGTTCTCAAATCTCGATAACACGAAATTTCATCTTGGAATTCCCCTGCTCCGATTGATGCCGTGACTTTTGTACCATCGACGTTTGTATCCACGAGTATCGAGCAGTGGGCCTGCTTCCTAAATGCGGACACCTTAATCAGCGACGGCTGGAAGAGTTGACTCAAGTAGAGTTTGAAATGCCTCATCTGCTTACTGTTCAGGAAAAAACTTTTCCTGCTGAACTCGTGCCTTTTTGCCAGGAAGGCATACAGCTTCCTGCATGCAATAAGGATGCCCGGGGCTGCGATTGACATTGAAACCAACTTTCCTGCCACTCTCTCCATGTCCCTGGCCGAAATACTTGACGAAGCTCGCAGGTCCGTTGCCAGGCTCAAGAACTTTTCCCATTTTTTCTGCGGGATGAAGAATTCCTGCTTCGCAAGGTCAATACCAATGCCTAGCCAGGTGATGGTCAAGGACGGAATCAGTGTCGACAACGGATCCGGGTCCAATCCGAATTCGTAGGACGGATCCAGAAATTTTTCAGGCTTCGACGCTTCGGATCCAGCAATTTGTTTGAATCCGTTCGTATCTGTACCTGTCGGAGCCAACGAAAATCAGGCTTCGTTCGATCGGATACACGAAATTTCAGGATTGTCACTGTATCCGTACTCGAAAATCCAGAAAATGTCTGGATTAGTCTCCGTGGATCCGTTATATTCCATGTTGCCGATCGAAAAGTCAAATGTCAAATTATCAATTGTGATATGAATTTCGATTGTCAAGGGATATAAACTAATCAAAATGTGGGCAAATGTCACGGAATTATCCTCTTAGCACATCTGGGAAAGCAGGGCCATATTGGTAAACACCCTAAAGGATGTGGGTTCAAATTTTTACTTGGCAGGTTTGGATTCGCAGAATCGTCGGAATTGACGGATTTTTTACGGATCAGGATTCGATGCTTCGAATCCAGTAGAATTTCAGGATCTGCCCGTATCTGTATCTTTCGAAGCCGCTTAAATTGAGGATTCGATAGGTCGGATTATGATTTGTGTCTGGATCCGGAGCAACGAATCCGGATCCGTTGTCGACACTGGACGGAATGAACTCCGTCTTCTCCAGATGAATAAAATATCCTGCCGCCGTCATGCATGACGAGACAACGAACGCCGAGATTTTGGCTCTTTCCTGTTTCGTAAGAGTTGAAGCACCCACTGGGGCCGGTCCCCCCGCATTATCATCAATGTAGTATAAATATGGTATCCCCAGCCGCCGGATGAATCCCGCGAATTCTCCCGCGAAGGCGCTATAAATGACCGGCGCTAGCTTCCATCCAAAATTGAGAACTGTATAGACGTAATAAACGCCCTCCCACAGGAAACCCATGTACTGTTGCGACTCCTCTGTAAGCATCACATGGAAGAATCCGTTCGCTTGGTCCATAATAAATGCCGGATCCCCCACCTCTAAGATTTGTGGAAGCATTGTCACCGACTCGTAGGTAAACGGAATATCCTTACACAAAAGGTTAAGGAATCTTGCATCGTTGATCTTTCTTGGTTTGGCTGGCTCCACTCCTACCGGCATAACAAGATGCGGGGGAGAGCATTCCCCTTCTTTGCCCCAGACTCTTATCGCTCCCCACTTGAGCTCGTCCTGTATCTTCCCAGAGATCCAGGGGATCAAATGATCCGGTATCGCATGATTCTTGAACTGCATCTTCGGGGGTGTTCTTGAGTCGAAACGAGCCCCTTCGTAAGTGCCTGAAAAATGTTGGAAGAAATCCGAGATGGAGACTCCATTCTTTGCCCATTCTTTGACCAGCAATCCCATCTCTGATGATGTTACCACCGTGTCCCAGAACTGGGTACACTCATGGATAGTTCCCACCCGGAACTCCCCCGGATCCCTAGCTGGTGCGGAAAGGGGGTCCGGCACCAAATTACCACTGAGGGCATCAATTACTGAAGGGGCCAAGGTGTCCCGCCCTTGGGCCTCACGTGGCCCTAAGGACTGTTGCCTCTCCATCACTTCCCGGGCACTGTCGAATCCTTTTACTGCCATGGTAATAAATGCAAGCGGGTCTCTCACACTTGTCGTTGCCGGCATGCCAGAATCCAGTGCGAAGTTGGCCAGGCTGTCAGCCAGTTTATTGTGGTCCCGTGCCACATGCTTGAAATTGAAAACACAATCCGGGCGCAAGGCCATGTGAGCTTTCCCAACGATAAGTAGTCTCTCCAAGTCTTTTGCGATAACGTTACGGGAGCCCGAGAATGCTGACACCACCAGCTCCGAGTCCCCAACAATTGTTGCTGTGGTCAAGTTCCATTCTATTGCTCTTTGGATTGCAATCACGGCCCCCACGAATTCTGCATAATTATTCGTCTTGGATCCAAGGCGCCCGTAGTCCCGGGTCCACTGTTGACCTTGTTCTGAGCAGAGTGCCACCCCGAACGAGGCTTGCCTCAAATCCGGCGACGCGTTAAAGCGACATGCACCATCGAAGAAAAGCAATCCCTTCCGTGGGGCTGAGTTTGGCTCGTGTCCCTGTTCGAGACAACAACCACACCAGAGCACTCTTCCTTTCAGGAGAAATGCTCCTCGAAAATCGCACCCCGGTCTCTACCGGGCCCCAATCTTGTGGAAAGGGATGGACGATTTTCGAGCCTGGCCAATTCCGGTGTGCTACTCGTGTAGAGTAACCCACCCGTTGTGGTCAGTACTCTATGGACTTCGAAGCTGGAGGTGAACCGCCACTTCGCGATTCTTCATTTCCGCGATCCGGGGAGTGAGATCAGACGATCCGTCTCCTGAATGACGGTCATCACTGATGACGGAAGGAAAGTCGGCGATCAACAGTGATACTGTTGATCCTGCGGATTCCCCGTAAATCGGATGACCGCCCAGTCACCTTGTCCGATCCGCTCCCGTTGGATAGGAATGGCGAGAAAAAGAGCGGAAAGTAAGGCGAAGCAGCAAGGCAGCACTCCAGCGTCAGATCGGAGCCTGAGTTGGAGAACCCATTTTTAAGGGTGGGCAGGCAGGGAAGAAAAATTGCGTTAGGAAACGAAGAAGAAAGACGCAGCAATCGTCAGCAGGTAGGAAAAGTGAAGTATTTTCACCAATTTCCGACTTAAGAGCGACACTCTGCGACACTTGGGCTTCGAAGCTGGAGGTGAACAGCCACTTCGTGATTCTTCATTTCCGCGATCCGGGGAGTGAGATCAGACGATCCGTCTCCTGAATGACGGTCATCACTGATGACGGAAGGAAAGTCGGCGATCAACAGTGATACTGTTGATCCTGCGGATTCCCCGTAAATCGGATGACCGCCCAGTCACCTTGTCTGATCCGCTCCCGTTGGGTAGGAATGGCGAGAAAAAGAGCGGAAAGTAAGGCGAAGCCGCAAGGCACCACTCCAGCGTCGCCTCTCCGCCAACACTCCGCCCCGCCTCTTGACGCCTTTTCACCCCAACTCTCAAACTCGAGCCAACAGAAAATTAATAATCAAAATACTCATACAAATACCCGCACGAATGATTGTGCCGCATTCAGCTCCATGTATTCTTTCGTCGAGACTTTCTCTATCTGCCTTGAGGATGACATTCCCAAGACTTGCCACACTTTCATATAATGTCTAGCAATCCTCTCTGTTTTCCAATACGCCTGTCCCATAACCTGTTGCAGGTCGGCTCCTTCAAGGAAAAGTTCAATTGCTCCTGCCGTCCGAATGCTGAAGAATGTTTCCCCATTGAACAGCCCTACTTTTTGCAACTAGCATTTGAGGTTTGAATTCATCTGTTTCCCGGAAATTGGACTATTCTCCACTTTGCCAAACCTGACCGGCCTGAACAAGAATCCTTGTGCAAGGTTTAGACCCAAAATTTTCATCACTAGGAGGTAGTCTTCCAACGCTGAGATGGGGCATTTAGATTTATCGGGGAGTCTTTTGATTCCGAAAACGTGTTCATCGCCCGAACGGAGTGTCTTCCCCCACTGGTAGTTGAAGAGAAAACCAGAGTTATCAGGGAATCTAATGATTCCTTCCACCCTTGTGGCGCCCAGCTCCGCCGGTCTCTTCAGAGCGTATAGGTCCATCAGGATCATTGCCTTACATCTAAGGATGATGAACAAAAGTATCCAATCTTGTGTCGAGGCAAAACCAGCTGCCTCTGCGTTCATGTGAATCACTAGCTTGTCGATCGTACAACTGAATAGTGGTGTTGCCTGATTTGGGGTGATTCTTGCTTGCAATTGTTCGTTCCTGGTCATTGTTTCATAGACCTAAGAGCCGTAACTGCTGTATATTGTGTATTGAAAGCATACACTTGAAAGCACAAGCATAACTATAAAGATTTACGAAACCGAAGTCTTGTAGTTGACCAAACGTAATCATACCTCGTGCGGTCGTTTAATAAGTGTAGAATAGTATAAGTCCGAAACCGTAAAGAAGAGAAGAGCAAGAGTGGAGACTCCTACAGATACTTCAGCCAATTCGTGGGAGGACAAGTTGCCTCTGGTGGAGTTTGCAATTAACAACACAGTTTCTGCATCAACTGGTTATTCACCGTTTTATCTCGACTCGATGGCGCAACCACTTTCGCCTCATGACCTGGTAATCACTATTCCGCCAGAAGCTCCTGTTCCAATACAAAGAGCTATTCGAGATCATTTTGACCAGTACTCGGCTGTACATGCCAACGCGGTAGACAACATTTTCCGAGCAGCAGAAATTAGCCAAGCCAGATTCAATAAGACTCACATGCCTCGGCAGTTTGCAGTTGGGCAGAAAGTTCTTTTACGGACCGAGTTTATTCAATGGACTGGTTTGACAGAGGCAGGCAGACACTTTAAGCAGCCATATATTGGGCCGTTCACCATTTCCAAAGTGCTTAGCCATGGCCGTGCATACGAGTTAGATTTCGGAGCCCTCGATATCCGTATTCATCCGGTACAGCCTGTTTCCAGATTAGAGCTGTACAATGACTCGATCCAAGCACCTTTGCCTCTGCCACAGATGATCACCGAAGAAGGGCAACCACTGTTTGAGATATCACATATACTCTCGGATAAGTTTACTAGAGGTGTCAAATACTATTTAGTGCGATATGCAGGCTACGGCCCTGAGCATGACACTTGGGTCAAAGCCACAGAGCTGAGCAATGCAGCAGACATTATAGCTGCCTATGAAGGCTAAACATTATATTAAGCCTCATGCCCTTACTTCTTGTAATATATACTAATACATGTCGATCATCTATATACCTTGCTCTTAATGTTTTATCATTATGTTGCATAGAAGCAGGGAATTGATCCTTCCTTGCTAAAGGTGTAGTGAGCCTTGTACAAATCATACCCTTGCACAGATACGCACATGCGAGATATCATATATGTGGATAAATAAAAACTGCTAAATGCTACCTTTGCCAAAGCCGTGGTTTGTCATCGGATTCTTGGCCAGTCATCCGAAGCTACCGGAGATATCGACTGAGGTAGACGGAGTTGTGATCCTAAGTTGTGCTTGACAAACATAACTAAATAAATTTCACATTAGTACGTGGCGAATCCATTCTCACTCATCGCGATAGATGTTCGTCAAAGCGTGCGTACTGGACCATATTAGAGTGAGCAGACCGGGTAAGGATTATAAGTCCAATCCCGTTAAGCAGGGCCACTCTCTTTGCAATAAAACAAGCCCCCGGTGAAATAACTCCGGAAACAAACACGGGCTCCCCGTTGCCGCCTATGATCCTCCAAAGTAGCTTAAGGAGGGGAGGAAGGGTTGGGTGCACTATATCAGGCCGAGAATCGTTCGATTATAAATCGTTAAATCGTGGGATCATCGTTCGCAAAGCGACGACGGCTAGCGCAAATAATCCGTAACGTACACTTCGGATGCTTTGAATCGTCACTCTGACGCACGATACGTGTGGATCAATCAGTAATCCAGCGTCAATCTGTATCACGAAACGCAATTCATTGAACCTTGAAACGTCACTCTGAAATACGATACGAACTTCAAAGGGGGCTACATCCTAAGAACTGTAAGGTGAGGGACTAAAGTGGACTCAGTTCCCCCCAATAACCTAACAGCACCATGAGGGACGCCTCAAATCGGTGTAAGAAGACTGGTACCAGCAAGAAGCGACAACAACAAAGACATCATAGACATATACAAAGGCATGCCCGTTGTGAGGTCACAACTCTTTTAAGAGGGGAGATCTGTCAGGGTCATGACCGATGACATATGTGTCATACATGTCATACGCGTCATACCTGTCAGACATGTCATACCATGTCATGGCATGTCATGTCGAGTCGTGTCATATATTATTATGACAGTCGTCAGTACGGTCGACTATGACTGTACATGTCGCCAGATGATAAGTCACATCATCTGTCATTATTCAAGGAAAGACTTGAATGACCCTGTCATCGAGAGTTCGTACGTCGAACTCGAAGATGGCAAAGCAAGATACATCTTGAAGTAACAAACAAGAACCATCTTGGCTTTAAGCATGTGCGGAACACGCATGCACAGTATGAACGAACTATTCGTTACCACAATACTGGTCGTTCAACCAACGTCTCGGGTTCACAACCCAATGGCGGTACCATCTATGCGATGGGAGACGTATGGTATAGATGAGCGAAGCGTTGGGCTTCAGCAGTATCTTCACACAGAAGTTCTGCAACTCATCCCGCTATTATCTGACGCTTGTGTTTGCCGTTCCACAGCACAGCGCATATTTGTATTTTGTATGATATATTGAGGGCTTCTTTATCTAGCCCTAACAGAGTAGCCCCTGGTGTTCTCACTAGCCTGCTTTGCAGGGATACCGCACTCTCAGGACTTTGTCCCCTTTGTTAAGCGTTTTATTAATATTATTATTTCAAACACGGATATGAAAGAAGCAGCGAGCCAACGACGACCTCCACGCTCCACGCAAGCCAAGGGATCGGTTCTACTGTCCACGATGAAGCATTATCCGATCACCGAACGCTGATATATATCTATATATCTATTGATAATCTACCATGTGCCAGAGCCAAGGATATGGCCTGAGCAATTTAAATAGAACATGGTGCTATATATCTATATATCTATATATCTCTATGACGGTCGAGTTTTTCCGAAAATCGATACCGTTTTTGACTTAGTCGCGTAGACCTCCCACGAGTGCGAGCCACGGGCTGTCACCCCACTATTCTGCCACCACTCTACCCCCCACCCCTCCGGGTAATTTTGGGGATGTCCTTTCGGGGTGCATTTGAGTACCTCGCACGCCCTTAGACCTCAAGGGAATCACTCCAGAGCGGCCCATCTGCTCACCCACCCACCACACCGAGGACCCCCTCTGGACCTCTATGACTAACCCCCGAAATTCCTGCAAAAGTTTTGCAGGCTCTTCTCGCCCCCCTTAGCCCCCCGGCGTGCAAATTACCCCAAGGTACCTACTTGACCCCTGTGCACCGAAATATGGCCATTGGGCCTACGCTACAGCTCGCACAATGCAGCTGAATCACTACCCCTGGGCTTCCCTCCAGAATTGGAGGGCAAACCGTCATAGAGATATCGGGGGCCAGTCACCTTTAATTTCAAGGGGTCTACGGCCACCCCAGGGCCCAAGGGGGGTCGATTGGACCTCCACAGGGCTTAGTAGATAAGTTATGATGATTTCCTACTGATACGGCGAGGTAAACAGGCGCCGTGAATATATTATCAGTATACAAATAAACACTGCAAAGTTGAACAGCAATGCAAGTGTACGGATGAGCGGGTTTGTGAGTGCAGTCTCTGTAAGAAGATCTCCTGAAGCACAACGCTTCCTCACTTTTGTACCATACGTCTCCCATCATCTTAGATGGTACCGCCATTGGGTTGTGAACCCGAGACGTAGGTTGAACGACCAGCATGGTAATAACGACTAGTTCGTTCATGCTGCGCATGCGAGTTCCGCGCATGCTGAAAGCCAAGATGGTTCTTGTTTGTATTCAAGATGTATCTTTGCTTTGCCATCTTTGAGTTCGACATACGAACTCTCGATGACAGGGATGCCTGATGATATGACATTATCATCTGGCGACATGTACAGTCATCGTCGACCGTACTGACGACTGTCATATTAATATATGACGCGACTCGACATGTACAGTCATGATCGACCATACTGTCGACTGTCATAATAATATATGACACGACCGACTGTCATAATAATATATGACATGACATGGTATGACATGTCTGACAGGTATGACACGTATGACATGTATGACACATATGTCATCGGTCATGACCCTGACAGATCTCCCCTCTTAAAAGAGTTGTGACCTCACAACGGGCATACCTTTGTATATGTCTATGATGTCTTTGTTGTTGTCGCTTCTTGCTGGTACCAGTCTTCTTACACCGATTTGAGGCGTCCCTCATGGTGTTTTTAGGTTATTGGGGGGAACTGAGTCCACTTTAGTCCCTCACCTTACAGTTCTTAGGATGTAGCCCACCTTTCTGGAAATCGTATCGTATTTCAGAGTGACGTTTCAAGGTTCAATGAATTGCGTTTCGTGATGCACATTGACGCTGGATTACTGTACTGATTGATCCATACGTATCGTGCGTCAGAGTGACGATTCAAAGCATCCGAAGTGTACGTTACGGATTATTTGCGCTAGCCGTCGTCGCTTTAGCGAACGATGATCCCACGATTTAACGATTTATAATCGCACGATTCTCGGCCTGATATAGTGCACCCAACCCTTCCTCCCCTCCTTAAGCTACTTTGGAGGATCATAGGTGGCGATGGGGAGCCCGATTTTTGGGGCTTGTTTTTAATGCAAACGGAGTGGCCCTGCTTAACGGAATTGGACTTATAATCCTCAACCGGTCTGCTCAACTCCTCAATGTTTTTGTCCAGTACGCACGCTTTGACGAACATCTATCGCGATGAGTGAGAATGGATTCGCCACGTACTAATGTGAAATTTATTTAGTTATGTTTGTCAAGCACAACTTAGGATCACAACTCCGTCTACCTCAGTCGATGTCTCCGGTAGCTTCGGATGACTGGCCAAGAATCCGATGACAAACCACGGTTTTGGCAAAGGTAGCATTTAGCAGTTTTTATTTATCCACAGATATGATATCTCGCATGTGTGCGTATCTGTGCAAGGGTATGATTTTGAACAAGGCTCACTACACCTTTAGCAAGGAAGGATCAATTCCGCTTCAATGCAACATAATGATAAACATTAAGAGCAAGGTTATATAGATGATCGACATGTATTAGTATATATTACAAGAAGTAAGGGCATAAGGCTTAATATAATGGTTAGCCTTCATAGGCAGCTATAATGTCTGCTGCATTGGTCAGCTCTGTGGCTTTGACCCAGGTGTCATGCTCAGGACCGTAGCCTGCATATCGTACTAAATAGTATTTGACACCTCTAGTGAACTTATCCGAGAGTATATGTGATATCTCAAACAGTGGTTGCCCTTCTTCGGTGATCATCTGTGGCAGAGGCAAAGGTGCTTGGATCGAGTCATTGTACAGCTCTAATCTGGATACAGGCTGTACCGGATGAATACGGATATCAAGATTTCCGAAATCTAACTCGTATGCACGTCCATGGCTAAGCACTTTGGAAATAGTGAACGGTCCAATATATGGCTGCTTAAAGTGTCTGCCTGCCTCTGTCAAACCAGTCCATTGAATAAACTCGGTCCGTAAAAGAACTTTCTGCCCAACTGCAAACTGCTTAGGCATGTGAGTCTTATTGAATCTGGCTTGGCTAATTTCTGCTGCTCGGGAAATGTTGTCTACCGCGTTGGCATGAACAGCCGAGTACTGGTCAAAATGATCTCGAATAGCTCTTTGTATTGGAACAGGAGCTTCTGGCGGAATAGTGATAACCAGGTCATGAGGCGAAAGTGGTTGCGCCATCGAGTCGAGATAAAATGGTGAATAACCAGTTGATGCAGAAACGGTATTGTTAATTGCAAACTCCACCAGAGGCAACTTGTCCTCCCACGAATTGGCTGAAGTATCATTGCAACAACACCTGAGGATGAAAAAAAATACTACTTAATCAGTTTATAAACCAGAGGATGGTGAAATCATATCATGAATCAACAATTTGAAAATACCTGAGGATGTCCTCAATGAAGGCATGGCTCCTCTCATTGGCAGCATTAGACTGTGGATGGTGTGATGACGTCATGGACAATCTCGTGCCAGTAGATTTCCACAGTGTCTGCCAGAATGTAGAGGTGAATCTGGGGTCTCGATCTGAGATGATGTTCCTCGGAAGACCATGGAGCTTGAAGATATGCTGCATATAGATGGAAGCAATATGCTGAGCTGTCCAGGTCATGCTGAAGGGAATGAGATGACAACGATGAGAGAATTGGCACATTACCACAAATATACTGTCGTGCCCATTAGTGGTGATAGGCAGGTCAGTGATCCAATCAAGAGATACATCTAGCCATTTTGTCTTAGGCACGGAATATCGTATATGTGCCTGACCATAAGGCTTGTGTCGCCTAGTTTTCTGGCGCTGACAAACGAGGCACTCCCGAATGTACTTGATGGCTGCCGTTGTCATTCCTGGCCAATAATACCGGCTACGCAGAAGATGAAGCATGCGATTTTTGCCTACATGACCAGAAATAGTGGCTGAGTGGCACTCATGAAGAAGAATGTGGCGAAGTTGTGTGATCTCACCGTCATCCGTGGGGACTTTAGCTGTTGGTGGAATGTACAGTTGTCTGCCATATATGGTCTTACGATAGATCAACCCCTGAATGAGCTCGAAGCTGTAGCTGCTGACTGACTGTGACGAAGTCAATGATGCCAGCTTAGCCAAAATAGTCTGTGCAAATGTGTCACGATCATACTCGGATATAATGATGTCGTGTAGCTGATGAGCTGATGAAGAAGATATAAGAGCAATGAATGTAGGAGCTGCAGATGGAATGACCTCGCTGATGTCCATATGATGAAGACAATCAGTAAGTTCAAAAAGTGCAGAGATACGCGTGAGTGCGTCTGCAACCTTATTCTTCTCGCCAGCAATGTGCTCTATACGGAAGTTGTACTCAGAGAGTTCATCCAACCACCGTGCCTGTTTGGGGCTCAGTGTGGATTTGGTCTGGAAATAAACCAGTGGCTGATGATCTGAGCGTACAATAGTCTCAGGAGCTCCCAACAAGATGTGGCGAAAGAATCGGAAGCCTTCCACAATGGCAAATAGCTCGATCTCAGGAATAGGCCAACGTCTCTGTGTATCGGATAGAGTGACGCCGTGATAACCACATGGCTTCATACCTTTTCCTTGATCCTGGAGTATTACTTGACCAACGTGTGTGCCTGATCCATCGACCTCCATAATAGATGGCAGTTTCTGATCTGGAAGCTGCAATACTGGAGCGTTACAGATGGCACTTTTGAGGTTATCAAATGCCTGCTGCTGCTCAGTTTTCCAGACAAACTCTGCATTATCTTTAAGGAGACGATTGAGAGGCTCGGCAACTTTGGAGAACTTTGGTATGAATCTCCTAAATTGACCGACCATGCCCAAGAATGACCGAAGGGATGACTTGCCATCTTTAGCCATACGGCGTAGAGGCTGCTTTCCAACGGTGGGACCATAAGACACCGGAGGCTGAATTGCCATGACTGCTCGGATTCTGTCTTCGATGATGGATAGGCCTGCTTCAGAGATGTGATGTCCGATAAAGTCTATAGATCTGACGAACAACTCCACCTTGGAAGGCCTGATGTAGAACTAGTGATCTCTGCAACGCTGGAGGAACTGTCGAACATGCTTCACATGGCTGTCAAAATCTGGACTGTATACAATAGTGTCGTCCATGAATATGACAAGGAACCGGTCGATGAAGTCAAAGAATGCCCGGTTTCCTACACGAAGTGCTGTTGCAGGAGCATTGGTCAATCCGAAAGGCATAACTGTCCATTCATAAGAACCGTATCTGGTGCGAATAGCAGTTTTATGAATGTCGTCTGGATGAATGGGGATTTGGTGGAAGAACTGGTTGAAATCAAATCTACTGAACCAGCGTGCTCCCTTAAGCTGTTCAAGAAGGGTATCATGGGGTGGCAACGGATATGTGGCCTTTATGGTGATATTGTTAAGGGCACGATAATCGCAACACATCCTCCACTTTCCCCCTGGCTTAGGAGCGAAGATAATTGGGCACCCATATGGTGATGATGATGGACGAAGGATACCCAACTCGACATATTTAATGATTTGCCGTTTGAGCTCCTCCATCATGGGTACTGGAATGGTACGTATTGGCTGTGATGGTGGCTTATGCCCAGGTTCAATGTTGATTCGATGATAACCACCTTCAAACCGTTCTGGCCTATGACCAGCTGGAAGATCCTCCTGGAATATGTCTGAAAAGTCTTCTCTCACTTGATCACGTGCTGCCGTGACCTCGGGGTCTTCCATAGTGGTGTCTGAGTCTGATGCTGCAAAGACCAGTTCACCGTCGACCTCTGAGAGAAAGAAGAGATAAGCTACGGCTTCTTCAGCCGAACCACTGGATCGAATGCGACGAAGATGCTTTCTCATGGTGGTAGCGCTGACCAATTCCATTTCAGGAAGGTCATCTGAGTCTGGAGTCTGCTCAACTCTGGACAATACTGTGCGAATACTGGAGCCCGATGAATGCTTCCTAGTGATCGTCAGATTTTTGGTCTGAAAGTCAATGTGTGGATTCCTCCTCTCCAACCAATCTTGACCCAGAATGACAGTGAATGGTTTCATGTCAATGATGTAGAAATCTTCTGTATCCTTATACTTGCCCAAAGAAAATGTAGCCTTGGGAAGATAGGATGTGCATGATAGTTGGCTTCCTCCAGCCAATCCCACTGAAAATGATGAAGAATCTGTGGGAGGTATACCAAGCTGAGCAGCGAACTGTCTGTCGATGAAAGACGATGTGGCTCCTGGATCTACCAAAATGTGAGTACTCTGTCCATAAACTTTCCCTTTATACAACTTGTGATTTCAGCTGTGCTGTTTGAGACTGCATCTGTGCGATGTGTTCTGTGGGATTGTCCATCTGCTGAAACTGCAATGTCAGACTGGAAAGGACTTCTTCTGAGATACTTTCAATCCGGCCACTTGCTTCAGTGGCATCTTCAGGCTGATCTACCCTCGGGGTGCTCTCAACACCGGTACCTGCGCAGTACCCTGAGAGTTTCCCTGAGGAGCTGGAGCTGATGGAACTGGATCTGGAGTTGCAACTGCTGCATTGATGCTATGCTGACTCTTCAGTTCCTTGACCAAGGTGTTGATCGTATTGATGAGTTTGCCAGACCCATCCTTAGCACCCTGATTCCTCTGTGGCTGTCTCTGATTCTGAAAAGGATTCTGAGCTGGTGGCTTACCCTTGATCTCCTTTCCATCATTGGTCCTGGTGGCAAAACAATCCTTCTCGATGTGACCAACACGACCACAACGATTGCAGGTCTTATCATTTTGTGATTTTCCTTTTCCTTTTCCTTTGCCCTTGCCTTTACCACCTTTTCCTTTGTTCCGATTCTGATTGGAGTTCTGACTGCCACTCTGATTCCAATTCCGATTTCTGTTGACAGTTCTGTCATATGGCTTCTGGCCACGTCCTCTGTCCTTATCCTTCTTGGATGGACCTCCAGATGACTGCTCCTTCTGACCCCGATAGTGAAGGGTTTCTGATTGCTTTGAGTGAATGACGTAGTTCAAATCAAGCAATATCTGTGTGGTTTCTTGCCACGACAGATTGTTCCTCTGTTCTTCTGTCAGGTATCTGAGCTGGAACTGTCTGCGGAGATCAGAATCCATACTGGTGACGAATCTGTCCTTTATTAGCACATCATTTAAATCAACTGCTGCTAAAGAAGCCAGTGATGTAAATGTGCGCAAATAATCTGCAAAGGTTTGGGTTCCTTGAGTCAGTGCCATTAGGTGTTTCTTGGCTACTGATCTCTTATGAGGATTACCAAATTGTCTGAGGAACGTCTGTCTGACCATGTGTCATTATGATTTCCTGATACCTCAATAGGTATAAAATCATAATTTTAAATAAAATGGGCACACATTTTTCATTTTGAAATCATGCGTGGAGCATTTTTACCCATTTTACAGCTTTTTCAGCTATCTAAAATATTGCCTCGGTGACATATCTTAGTGTATATGTGGAATGTAAAGTACAGAATCACTGGAAGGAACTTCACGTTTGCACATGACAAATTTCATAGCAAATAAGTGAGTTGTGTTGTATATCAACATTTATGGTTGACAGCATTCTGGGTTTTACTGATTCAAACCCATGCACAGCAAATGTACTTTTCTGATTATGTATAGATTTATCAACTTAAGTGGGAACATCCACATCAGTGATATTTGTCAACCTATGATTTGTTTTGAGCATAGGTCTGTGCTCTTAAGATTTATCAAAGTGATATATCTTATTTAGAACAAATCTGGACTTTGCTGGATATAATCACAGCAACTTGACACAGCACATTTATATGTGTGTTTTGTCCTTAACACTATTGTCAGATATCATGTAAATACTGATCTGTGTGTTGCATGCAATTGATCTGATCAAGTCTGATTCAACTGTCAATATGCAACGTAGTTGTTGTAGTTGCTCCAGCGATGATATGTGGGATGCGACGAGTGGACTGCACCCAACAGTTACCAGCTGTTTTATGGGTGCAGTATTTTGCCTTCGGGTCTGGAGATAACTCCATCCAGCCCTACAGCATGTTGTCTTATCCTGTTCCCTTATGTATCGCCATCATTGACACTTTCCACGCACATGTGTTTGGAAAGTGGTATCCATATTACCATATACAATATAGTTGATCTATTCACTCTGAGTCAGTGAATCTCAACATGTATAATGAATGCTAGTGTATGTGCAATGTGTAGTACTGCTGATTAGTACTTATGCCAGTGTGTGTGTGTGTGTTTACTTGTACACACTCTGCAGGATATGTTCTGGGTATCACAATATCCTAGACAATTTATCATGCAAGACAGTCAGCATACCATGTACTGATTACATCTAACATGATATATCAAGTTTAGGGATCATTGTAATTTCATGCTAATCTCATTACAAAATGAGTTGCTGGATAGATTTTACATGAAGCTCAAGTGAGCATTCCATCCAGTAATCCACCATAGAATGTACATGTGATCTGGAGAGCATCTCGGCTCCACCAGGACATGACAAACTAATTATGGTGTTAAGACTACTTTCAGGCACCCTTTGCTACATGGATTCGAATATAGACTAGCATTCACTGCAATATGCTTATGCTCTATGTACTACAGCTGGTATCGTGATCAAGCTGTACAGTATAATAAAGCATGTACAATTCACAATCAATGCAATCATTCAGCATAAGATATGTGCATGGTATAAAAGTGTATGCACTGCATGTTGATGATTGCCGTGAGTGAAATAAGTGCA
>LGRX02005755.1:0-24809 GCA_001247695.2 Cymbomonas tetramitiformis
GCGATGCTATCGATGCGCCGGCCGCAGGCGAGGCACAAAGCAGCTGGACGAGTTCAACCGCGAAACCGCCATCGGCTTCGCCGCGCCCTTTACCTTGGCTTTACCCGAAGCTACGGACGCTCATCTTCGAGAGCGGTTCGCGAGCATGTGGACGGAAGCCTTGGACACGATAAAGAACTGGGAAAGACTGCCACCGGGGGTTGTACCGTTGACCGGGGGCAAACTTGAGGTTTTCCACTCTTCTGCGGGAAGCGGAAGCTCGAAGCGGCAACCCCAATTCTATGATACCGTCCTGCTCGAGGAAGACCGAAAGCATCTAGACATCTTCGTGGAAAACCTCAAGGAGCAGCTCCTTCAACGCGTTAAGGGAGACTACCTACTTGAGAATTGTGCTTTTCTTATCAACATGGACCTGGTGCAGCAGAAATCCAGGGGCAAGAAGGAGGTCGTTCTCTCGACCCTATCGGGTTGGCAACCATGGCATCTGGACCAACCGTTGAACACACCCCTCGACGCATCCGCCCATCACTTGGCGGTTATCGGTCATCTTGGCCCAGCCTCTCCGACACGAATCTGTACCGCCCCGCACATAGCCTTCGATGAGTTGTGCCAACGATTGGGCGCATCCAACCTTGAAGGAAGCACCCCCGACAAGCTTGCTTGCGATAGGGACTTCTTGGAGCAGTGTCCGCTCATGTTCCCCAAGGAATACCTCGATGCCTTCGCCGCGGATGTTGGCGGAAAGGCACGAGTGCAGTTGGGCGATTGCGCTCTTGTCGGCGGGGTACACCAAGGGGTCGCCAACTCGGATCGCACGCCTAGGGTTGTTTTCTCCGCGAACTTGGCCTTGCGGGGTGTGGCCTCCTACAACCCGGATGTGCAGTACAACCCGGCGAACACGGCCTTGTATTGGGGGTTTTGGGAATTCGGCGTCAAGGAGTACGTCAAATACCTCTTAGCGGGCACGAACCTCGCTTCCACATGCGATGCCCGACACCGGAAGATTCTCGAGTCCTTGGCGGTGGATGTTTCAAACGGCTTGAAGAAGGCAATTGACGGCGCCGCAAATAGTTAGGAAAGTAGGAAAGTAGGCAAGCTACGAATAACTAGGCGAAATAACGGGACACTCGAAACACCTAGATGTAAAACCGTACTAACTTTTTAAAGTGTGTATTCATATGGACATGCTACTACACAATTCATAACCCTCGTGTCTCCGCTTGGTGTGTCGCCAACCATGTTGTGCCTGGCAAACTTGAATTCGCTCTGCGTTATTTAAGACCGTGCATTCCGGTTTGAGCTTTTGAAATATGCACGCTTGATGCATGTCTCGGATATATTGTGAGTTCCGGTTTCTTTATATTCATGTCTCTGATATCGTGAGTATCGTTATTTTATATTCCGGATTTCATTTTATCATGGAATATCTTATCATATGGTTGATATTTGGAGTATGGCTATCCTCTAATGCACAATTGTTTTGTTAATGGGATATGTGATTCCATCCGTGATTGCTACTGAAATTGTGCATTAATGAAGTTTCCGATGTTGATAACGTTTCGCAAAAACATTCCGTAGTAACGGGGGGAGCCCCCCCCCCCTGCCTGCCTTGATCCTCGAAAACATGCGAGAATATTTCACACAATAGCCGATTTCGATGGTAGTATGCATTCATCCGTGCTTGACGACTCCCGAAAATATGTTGTAAATCTTCTCATGCCGTGGCAATAGTTCCGCATATGTTCGGTGGTCCAACATTCTTAACTTTGGGTATTCGGTGTCTTTGATATACAGGCAATTGAAGATTGGTGACTCTGCCTGATGGGAATCCCGAGCGTCATTGCAACTTTAGCCATTATGATCAACAAACGGCTCATACGGGCCTTATTATGTTTGATGGTGTACTCCGCCGCGAATCCTACTTCTCATGATGCGATCTTCGACGAGAGCATCGCTCCCATGGAGTACGTGGTCCCCATCACGAGAACCCCTTCCTCCACGACGCCCGCACAGGTGGCACTCACCACGACGGCCGGTGTTGGGCAGCAAAGGATACCGAACGCGTCGTGGAGGCGCGAGCACTTGCAACCATTTTACACCTCTGCCGAGGTTACGGGGTAATTTTTTTGAAAATTCTAATTTGTTTTTGGCAAATCTCTCAAAATGATACCTTCGGAGCATACGCTTGTGGGTCGGTTTTGCATGCACGAAATGCCTTTGTATTCATGGATTTTTTTTGGGGGGGGGGTCGGGGGTTGCGGGTAAACTTTGTGATATTATGTGGCTCGTTCTTATGCGTTTCCTTACAAGCACAAGTTGTGGAATTGGTATGTAGAACACCACTGTATTCATACATTTTTTTTAAAGGCTTTAATAGTATACGTCAAAGATAATAACTTTTCATCAAACACACAACATGTACACGTGAAACCTTTCAGAGAAATTTTCTAATAACATAGTTACCGTTCGATCACTCAGTTTGGCAATTTTTGCACCTCAATACTAAGCCAGTGTAGCTGTCTCTTCTCGACTCATGCAAAACATTCCTTAGGCGATTCTTACACCTCAATACTAACGCAGTGTAACTGCACCTTCTCGACTCGCGTAAGACTTTCCCATCGGTGTTCTCGATCACTACAAGCTGCTATGAGTAATTACCTTTGAGTGCCATTCTCGTGCTGCGGCAAAAACTGTTTCCTACAGTTCTCCATCCTTAGGGACCTTCCCGCTTGCACTTGGCATCATTCCACGTTGCTCATTCACGGAACGTTAACGCGCCAGACTTCCGCAATAGCTCGGCAGTCAACTCCACATCGGGGTGCACTTGGATGTCGGTAGGCTTTGGAGCAATCTGAACATAGTTGGGCATCACCCGGGTGCAGCAAGCATGTGACACGCAGAACTGGAACTTGCTCTCATGCCATGCACCATTTACCTGCCTTTTCCCCTGCACCACCACCCTTGGTGCGTCGGCTTCCAGCACAGGTTGCTTCACAGGTTTGCCTTCATCCTTGGTTCGTGTCTTCTGTGTGGCACACCCTTGACCGACGTTCAAGGCGGCAGCACATGACGCCTGACGACCCGAACCAGGCACCAGCATCCACTCACCCTGTTTCAGTCCAGTACCACCCGCACCCACCTCCGACGTACGAGGAGTGATCTTCACCTTCTCAAGTTCCTTCAGAATGTAATCCACTTCCTGGACGGTGAACCCAGCTTGGACGTAAAAGGCGTGCCCCGGAGAGAACTCCGCTTCCTTCAGCACAAAACATATATGCACGCACCAGTGCACCGCGCTGCTACGGCCATGCCTGCCCATCAAGTTCGTCCATGCCTTGCAGCTGCAAGAAACGCGTTGCTTTCGGACTTGGGACGCCCCTCTCTCTCCGAAGTGGATGTCCCGGGCAGCATCCAGGTACCCGAAGACCACCGTCTGCGAACTGCCTCCCTCCACCGCAACCGTGAAGGCCCTGTCCAAGACCCCGTTCACCACGTTGAACCTGGTCAGGCGTGGAGTGGGTGCTCCCACTTGCAGCACCTTCAGCTTTGTCTCTCCCAGAAAAAGCTCGGCTAGCATCTTTGCCTGGCCTTTCGTGGTTTTCAACCGGTAGGCAACCTCCGCCTGAGTGCCAACCGACATCCGTGAGCCCAACCGGTCCGTCGAGTGAATGTGTGCCTCCATCAAGTACTCCACCACCAACGTCTTGTCAACCCGGGAAGAAAGCTGCCACGACCGATCAGCGGTAGGGTTGTTGCGATCAGGATCGACTGACCACTCCCACGCACCGCTTTCCGGAATGCGACGAGCCATCCGAATGCAGGGCTCCGCGTCGGTCAAGTCCACGGTCAAGCGCCTCTTCTTCGGAAACGAGCGCCGTGTGTCCGGACGATGGTTGCGATGCTCCGAGGTGTCCGGAGTTTTCTCCAAGTAAGTTTCAGCGAACTCCTGCAGAACATCATAGCTGAAGTGACGTCCCCGACGAGCCGCTTGACACTCCTCGCGACGTTCTTGGTAGAGAGCTCCGGTACGCCCATGTTCCCTAGCCTCATGACCACCAGCCAACATGAATTCCAACCTCCAAGATTGTTGGATGAAGCTGACAATAGTCACCGAGAAGAACTCGGACATGGTCACGATTTCTCCGAATATCTTTTTGTCACGTCCGATCAAAGGCTCGGCCAGGTTTGCACCCTTATTCTTGAAGAAGTGCATGCAGCGCTGGGCTTCACGCTCGTAGAAGGCAAGGAACTGGGTCAAGTTGTCTTCCACGTCCTTTCGTGACTGTTGCTCGATGAAAGTCACCAGGGCTTTACGACTATCCATGACCTGCTCATTCCCCTATATCGTTAGTGGCGAAGGGTTTAAAAGGGGGTTGGGGATAGTTTTAGGGCGTTACATTACCTTTCGAGGGGATAAAGCGTGTAGCCAGGTGTAGGTTAAGTTGATGAATTGCTCTTCCTCGAAATCGTCGGTCAGCCACTTGCAATGCACACCAACTGCCTTGGCCACATGAAGCTCGCAATCCTTCTCGATGCATTCGCCCTCTTCGTTCGTGATCCGAACCCCGCGACGTTCCTTCTCAGGAAGATGTTTGTTGAAGTGCAGCCGTGCTCCAGCCCACCCGCCTCCTCCGCTGTCCCGCACCAACATGAACGGACGAAACTCCGGTTTCCCTCCGTTGAACTCTTTTTGGCACGCGTGCTTGTCCAGGAATTTCCCCGAGACGTCTTCCTGGTGCCTCACGGAAATTACATGGTCACAACCAGCCCACATCTTTGCTTCGTCCTCCCCTCTTTCTCCACCGGGTAAAGGGAAGGTAGCCAGCTTCAGTATACCGATGCCGTGGATCACCGTGCACATCTGTCGAAGACATTTATTCTCTCTCAGAATAATTTGAGTAACAACGTGTTATTTCGAAACTTGGAGGTGAAAATAAACCATACCTGCTCAACTGCTGAACTCTTCACACAACTATGCCCCGCATCGGAGTAACATGCCGCGGTGTTGAAGGGAGGTTTGCCGATGCGCCGGTCCATCAGCAACATGAGTTCAGCCGGACACCATGGAATGTCCAGAGGAGACATGAAGAACTTGAGGGGATGGCGGTCGAAGTGGAAGACTCTCAAGTTCTTCTTCTTCAACATGCGATCCAGTTCTCCCCACTCGATGTCCGCATCCTTCTGCATGGGGCGCTTCCCGGTGTTCGCCTTGGCTTTAAGGACTTCCTCTTTGACTGCGCGTTGGTCTTGAACCTCCCTGGCAACCTTGAAGACATCTTCCAGGGACCCTTCGTCGGACGAAAGCATTTTCTGGAAGGCTTCCATTGTCGCGGCAGCTTTCAGTTTTTCTCCACTAGCGTTCCCAAAAGTTGGCACGACTTTCGCAATCGCTTCCTGCGTGTCGGGTGAAAGAATTGCTTTTCCTTTTTTCTGCACAGGAGTGCAAGTGTGCACACCCTTGTGCTCGAAAAATAGCAGACACCCTGGCACGTCCTCCAGGTCGACACGTGCAGCGATGGCACGAGCGGAACAAGCAACGTACTCGGTAGGGGTTTGGCACTTGGGGCAAGCCGGACCATGCACCTGTAAAGCACGAAGTTTCTTTAGGAAGCTACCCAAGCTATCGGTGGAAACAAAGGTTTGTGTTTCACGAAAACAGAAATATATACCTTGTGCCCAAGTAAGTCGTCCTCGTTTTTACCGGTCGTGCGCGACATTCGCTTCACGAAGTGTTTGCCTCCAACTTGAAAGAACACACACTCCTCGTCTTTACAGACATATTCACCCAGGCAGTGCATTGAACGAGCCAGAACATTCTGTTTACCGTAAACGTCGCTCAGTCCCTTCCAAGTAGTCTTCCCAGCCTCCGACCAAGTTCGGTTGTTCACGAAGAAATCTAGTTGAATCAGTCGCCCCCAGGCTTGGTCCGCCCGATCCCATGGTTGTGTTACGTCAACCACCTTTCGACATATCCCACCCCGATGCGGGCGGAACTCTTACGCAGTTCGCGCAGCAAGCCGTGGCGATGCGCACTGAAGGCGGCATATTTCCTCCTCCGGCGGTCGACGCTACTCCCAACTCTCTCCAAGCGGCCGCCTCAGTCACCACCGGGCTAGATCAACCTGACGCCGTTCCTGTGCTATGTCTCCCACCTCTCGACATATCCCACCCCGATGATGGTGGAACACTCACGCAGATCGCGCGGCAAGCCGTGACCATGCGCATCGACGCCGGCGTATCGCCCCCTCCGGCCATCGCCGCGGAGCCCTTTATCTTTCAGGCGCCCGCCTCGGTTGCCACCCTCAGTACTCCACGTTCGCGCCGAAAGTCTTCGACTCCTATTCGACGTTCTTCTAATTCGTCTGGATTGCAAACGACCACCCCACGTTCCGAACCCTTGTCCAAGACTTCCGCTCGGGTTGAGCCACTAAGTCCTCTACGACCGCTTACTTTATTCCAAGCTTTCAGGGGTGGGTGTGATACCACTCGATCTGCGCCTTTAACCACGACGGATAATCCTACGCCTACCCCACCGCCGATACCATCTCCGAGTACGGTTCCTTGCATCTCGTCGCCTGCGCATGCACCAAGCCCGATGGACCGTTTACTCCCCGGGCGAATGCTAAATGACGGAATTGTGGATTTGTATCTAGCGTACCGCCTACGTCACGCCGAGAAGCAACGACAATCATCTGGCCAGGCCCCACGTATCCATTATTTCTCGGCTAGGTTTTATACGAAGTCAACGGAAGTATTCAACCCCGACCATCGGACGCACGCGGTGCAACTAGTGGGAGACACGTTCGTGGACATTACACCACCTGGTTCTCAGGAGCCCATGGCCATAGACCCACAAGCCGCCCCCGTGTACAGCCGCAATGTGCGCAGTTGGAATACCGAGCGCGCATTGGGGTATGACATAACGTGTTGCGATATCTTCATGGTGCCTATCCACCATCCTGGGGACCCGGGGCATTGGTCATTATTCGTGGTTGACGTTCCACGGAGCTGCATCACCAAGTACGATTCCATGTGCAACGTGCACGATCCCGAGGATATTTGCTTCATCAATCTAGAAACATTTATGCGTGAGGAATTCGCCGCACACAATTCTGCACGCCTCTCGGTTGTCACTTGGTGTAGGCAGACCGCTGTTGACGCCCCTCAGCAACATAACAACATCGATTGCGGGGTCTACGTGCTGCTCAACGCCACATTTATTTCTAAAGACGAACCTCTCAGCTATACCTTCGTTAACATCGCCGCCGCCAGACTCACCATCTCCGAGCGCATCTTGAGGCACGGTGAATGAACAGTTGTCGACTGAGCGACACTTGCGTATGAAAGGCCGAGGGCTGGCTGGAAAGCGTCGTAGCTCCCTTACTTCATCCTCGCCATCGATTTATACCCCGAGAACCTTGCGGCGGAGCTCCAACACTCGTCGCCAACGAGCCCGACGCTCCCAGCCCGGGGTGACGGAATGCGAGACTCAAGGCAAACGAGGCCGTCGCTCCCAGCCCGGGGTGAAGGAAGCCGAGGCTCAAGGCCAACAAGCCCGACGCTCCCAACCCGGGGTGAAGGAAAGCCGAGCTCAAGGTGAACGAGACCGACGCTCCCAACCCGATGATCACATCTCGCCGCATTATCTCACCTCGCCGCATGATCACATCTCACGGCATTGTTACATCTCACCGCATGATCACATCTCACCGCATTATTACATGTCACCGCATTATTTCATCTCACCGCATCATTTCATCTCACCGGGGTGAAGGAAGGCGAGGCCGCAGGAGCGCAGCAGATACGTCAAGATGAAAGGCGAGACGAGTTAGAACGGCGAATGCGCGTAAACGAAACCCTCCCAAAATCTTCAGCCTTCCCAACCCCTCAAGACTTGGCGGGATTCGAGCAATGGCCAAACATCGCGGTCGCTGCCTTATGGGAGAGCACTGGCATCGCACGATACCGCCGACATGAAGAACTTTCCGATCCGGATGTACGGGAAAGTTATGTGAAAGAGATTGACGCCGCGGTGGTGACGGACGATATTTTGCAGCGATGTGTGAGTGCGTATGTGGACAGTACGTCTAATAAGCGGACTTTGGCTTCGTGTGCATCGTGTGGCATCCGTGATGTCGATCGTGAATACCGCCAAGATATCCCTTTGAGCGAGTTGCATGACTCGTGCGTCGAGCTTACACGGGTTGAGCGTGACGCTTACTTGGCGTTTGGAGAGTATCGTTCATGTTACTCTCGGTACGAGTCACGCCACGAAGGGCGTGTGGTTTATCTTCATCCGGACTTGGTGTATGTCAAAGCTAATGAGAATGCGATGGGCGTCGAGATGACCACATTGTGTTTGCCATGCCTCAATGTCGTCAAGAAGAAGGATACCGACAAAAAGCCAGCACTTTCCATCGCCGCCGGACATGATTACGGTCATCCGTCGCGGGCCCCGTGCACGTACGATGGCTATCGTGGACTGCCTTCTTTACATCTCTTTGAGAAAATGGTGCTGCAACGCGTGGTTCCTTTCATGAACGTGGTCAAGCTCACTGTACCTAGTGGCTTCGACCACACATCCGCGCGCTCGGCCATTCGTGGACACGTTATCGCCATGCAACATGATGGTGCACAAATGCTTTGCGCTAACAGCCTGCCTCGGCTTGACTTGGATCGGGTATTATCATTCGTGTTTGTCGGCAAGGTTGGGCAATGGGCAGCGGCACGCCTGAAGTTAGCCCCGGCGTACAAAGAACTGCGTCCGGAAGTCGTATTTATGTGGTTAAAGGCCTTCATTCACATGGGGCATCCGGCATACAACGATTTCGATTTGTCGCGGACAACGAACGTCGTGCATCAAGGGAATGTCGATGTTACTGAGACGTCCATGCCGAGAACACGAATTTTGGACGACCGCGATCCACTGGTACTCGAAGCACTGCGTACGCTGCGCGACAGAGTACTAGATGCGTGTTTGGAGTATACCGATGAGACTACAGTTCACATGGAGCGACGAGTTGGATCGGATGTCGCCCACGTACGGCCTCATGCGGACGATGAGCAAGGCTCTCAAGCAGCCGAGATCGAGGACGCCGGTGGAATTGGGAACGTGTTGCTTATGTCACGACTTGTTAACGAGAAGCAACCGGTGCAAGCTGTTATGGAAGCGGTTCAAGGAATATCTCCGGAAACGGATGCTGGTAGTGGGGAGCCTGATGAAGGAACGCATGGCGGTAAGCGCTGCTCCCACCTAGGCCTAATCCTGACACAAATTATGTAGTGAGGGGCGGGTGCAGCTCCCTCCCAAGGCATGGTTCCAAAAAAAAGAGTTTGGAGCAGTGTGGGGGTGAGCCCCCCACTGGGCGCGCCTTAAAAAAATAGTCCGGAGCAAGGGGGGTGCAGGTGTGGGAAGGGAGTCACGGCGCGGTCTCAAAATAAATTCCGGAGTAACGGGGGTGGGGGCGAAGCCCCCACTGGGCGCAGTCTTAAACACACCCACCGTCCCGTCCACATTCTTGAAATGACCCACTGATTCCCCGCATGATTTTGGCGGCCCGGCGGAAGTTTTTGAATAATTTCGTGTTGTTTGTTTTCAGGAACCTCGCCACCTCCACGCCAGGAAGGTTGTGCTCGTCCTGCGGCGGTGCAAGAGGTGCCGATCACTTTTGGCGACAAACCCGTCAACGAATTCACGGAGAACGATTTCTTCTTCTATGGAGCATTCCCGTGGTTATTTTTTACTGCGCACCATGGTTTGCCGAAGTCGTCATTGTCATCGCGTCATACACGGCATTTGTTATTGCAATATGACATCCGCTTCGACAACGCCGATGTTATTCTCACGTTATTCAATCAAGCCCAACGCCACGCAGCATGTCGCCAGGTCGCGGCGAAAGTAAAGTCGGATGATGCTTCCATCAATCGATTTATGGAGATCATTCGGCGACCCGATTTTCGAAAGGCCCTGCAGGAAGCGGCCAAGGACCCCGAAAGTGACGCCGCCAAAAAACTTCTGGCGGAAATAACTCCCATCCTCCGATTGAGTGGCGGGACTGTCCCTTATGGGCCCGGCGCGCGGGCGCAGAACATCTCCAAGATGATGGCCATGAGTTACATGTATGGCAACCCCACCTTCTTCATCACGATATCCCCACCAGACATGGACAATATGCTCACCATCCGCTTCTGTAAGCCATCCTCGAAGGACCCCATGAAGCTGTCCGATGAGGAAGGCTTCGGATTTGCTATCCAAACCACGCCAGCACAACGCGCCGCCTTGTTAGCTGAACACCCCGCTGCCGCGGCCGAGAGTTTTAGAATTTTGATGAAGGCCGCGGTCGAAGGTCTTTTGGGGCTGCCTCGAGGTCGTGCGATTTTGACCGCTTTCGGGACCGCCTGGTCTCCATCTCGAATGAAAATGGTCTCCATCTCATACGTATGGATACACATATGGGAGATCTGCCGTATCATGCCGTACCCGTATTGTTGAACCCAGATTTAATTATCGCTTATTTTATGTTTATCATTGAGTCGGACATATCTTTATATAGGGGGTACGTAAACGTACAGGTGGGGAAAAAATAATCCCCAGTCTTCGTGAACGAACGTATAAACTAAAACTTTGAAACAACCCAACCCCCCCCCAACCCCCCCACCACCACCTCCCTCCCCCTCCTCCCCCCCCCCCCTCCCCCCCTCCCCACCCTCCCCCCTCCCCTACCCTCCCCCACCCTCCCCCTCCCCCCTTCACCCCTCCACCCCCTTATATTTATATATAATACACTCGAGCTTCAATTGATATAATATGCATACAAACATACAATGTGTCGTGTACAACCTACGATATGGGCGTCAATATTTGCACTGTTAACGGACTGAATTTCATCCATCCCCCCCTCCCTTCCGCCCCCTTTCTGTGTTCCAAAAAACACATACTTAACGTGACCCCGTTTATTCGTCTCGTTGTTGGTCTATCCATCTCTATCTTGGGAAATGGGGGCTCCGCCCCCCAGACCCCCTCCTGAATTATATTATTAACGCAGTCATTCATGGGTGACCTTACTCATTTCTACCGCACGCTGGGTACGTTTCAATTTTTATTTACAATACACTCGGGCTTCAATTCATATAATATGGATACAGCATACAGTGACACACTTCTCTATTTATGGTTTGTATTGAATAGCAGCCGGCAGAAATGCTATAAAACGAATGATTAGGCTACTACTATTATTTCCCGATCCGCCAACGATCGACCTTTGGTCTTAAAATAGAAATATAGTGATCACTGTTTTTAACGATGCCACAATGCATCCATATAAATATGGACATCTAAGTTGCGGTAGAAGCAAAGGATTTCTATGCCACGTGTATGGATAGCATTCACTGTTTCTGAATTCACGTTATATAAATCTCGGTCCATTTTGTTGCGCAATATCTATTTATATGATCGCTTCCGGCGTAAGGGTTATTGACAGCACACTGTTCAATGGTCACAACGGCATTGTTCACTGTTCACGACACTTGAACGACTTGAGCGTAACGTTGCGTGCTTTTTGATATAAATCAAATAATCAATTTATTCCTGTTTATATTTTAATTTTTCATTATCCACTGATGACCTGAATTATACCCTCCCGTCTCCAACGGAGTACGGCGTTTTATGCGAGAAATGGCCGTAGCGGCAGCGCTATTTCTCGGGAAACTCGGAGGAGGTCGAGCACTGTCATCAGTGATGACAGACCAGTCGACGGGCTCCTGAGCGTCGCCCAGGTGGACAATGTTCGCGACTTCTCTAAGACGAAAGTTCGCAAAACGTAGAGTAGACAAAGCGACAGAGCCGGGTGCTGGCACACGGTAGGTGCCCATTTAGCTGTTAGAATTTCTGGCACCTGCACTTATTTGAAATTCAAACTAGCTCAGACCACTGAAGTCAAGTTCGATTTGAAAAATAGTTTCACTATTTTCTATAAGCTGAGCTAGTTTTAAACAAGATGTCTAACGTTGTGGCATTATGCACGGAGATTAAGAAAGTTGCTGAGATGGCCTCGTTGGGCGACGGGGTAAAGGCATGCTTGCTGCAGCCGAAGATTCTAGCGCTCAAGAATGACCTGAAGTCGCGAGGAGCACAGTCTTTTGCGGTCCAGTTATTGGATGCGGTGCTCCGGGGTGCGAGCTTTGAGGTTGCAGAAGAAGGCGAGACGCAGGCAGATTTGGAACTCCCGGAACGGGCTTCGGCGTTTCTTGAGGATCTTGGCAGCGTTGTGAAGGATTTGAAAAAGGAATTTTCTGAGGGGCCAGCTGAGACTGTCCCCCCGGGGATGGGGATTCCCGAAGGCCCGAAGGCCTCTTCTTCGGAGCTGGCGACACAGTTCATGCTCCAGTTCAAGACGGCACTGGAAGGCTCGGCTGGTAAGGAAAACAATAAGCGTTTGGCCCAGTTTGAAATGAAGGAAAGGGCGAAGTCGAAGGTTAGGAAGCAGATGGTAGAGGGCCCTGATGGCACGATTATCACACAAGTGGTGCCTAGGCTGTCACGTTCGGACTGGCTTGATCAGGCTTGGGAACAATATGACGGCATTGGCAGTGATGATGACAGGAGCACATACAAAGAGTATGTGACTTGGATCCTGAGTTTGGACGAGCGTTACGCTTGGGTTGATGTGTATGATTTTGACACTGAAGTCCGCGAACACATGAAGGAAGGTAAGTTGACTTCTTGGAAGCCGTCGGAGCTCCTGTATCGGCTGGACATGAAGGCGTTTAAGGAGAAGGACGCCCCCTTTGCGGGGGGTCGTGGCACTGAAGCTTGGAACCGATGGCCGAAACACCCAAAACCTGAGGCTGGAAAAGGCGGGAAAACCGGCGGCAAGGGCGGAAAGGGCCAACGCGTGTGAAGTATTGCGATTTTTACAACGCGGAAGGCAAGCAGTGCACCAGGCGCGTGTGCAACTTTGCACACGCGTGTTCGAAGTGTGACGGCAAGCACCCCGCGCACGAGTGCACTCATAGCTGACTAGCTTTGGGCAGTGGCCAGTCTGGGCCACAGCCGCGCTCCGAGACTTTGGGGGACGTCACAAAAGGTGCGATTGAACCCGTTATGGGTAAGAGATTGAAAAATAAAGCCTTCTCATTCTCGGCAGCATTTCAGGTGTCTTCCCTACTGTTACAGCTTGTACCATTGGCTTATTATGGAGTGTCGTTAGCCACGCATCGGGAATATGTACAAGCGGTTGAGGACGTAGGGGCGTCGGTGTCCCCGCTAACGATGCAAGCTCAAAGATGGGCGTCCGTGTTATACGGCGACCCAGAAGCAACCCAAGTGGTGAGATTCATTGCCACGGGTGTGTCGTGGGCGCACGGGGACGTGTCGGAGCCCTTTCAGGTGGAAAACTATGTGCGGGAAGAGCACGCGCACCTGATGTCGATGGAGATGAGTGAAGAGACGGATGCGGGGCGGATGGTGCGTATCCCCCGCCAAGAGGCAGTCCATATTTCGGCATTGGGACTGGTGGTGTCTGTGAAAGGAGACGGGACCGTTAAGGCTCGGAAAATACATGATTACTCCCGCCCGTTCGGGGAGTCGATTAACGCGGCTTGTGAGAAGCACGCCCGGAAGTTTGCCACACTCGAGGATGCGTACGGTTTGATGCGCCCAGGATATTACCTGGGCAAGTTGGATTTGTCAAAGGCGTACCGGTTTGTGGGGGTGGCACCGGAGTTGTGGAAGTGGTTGGTATGTGAGTGGCAAGGTTCCTGTTACATGGACACACGGTTGGCGATGGGGCTGACGACGGCGCCACAGATTTTTCATGACATCACACAAGCTGTGGGTCGAGCTCTAAAGGCTCGGGGAGTGTCATTGGTGGTATATTTGGATGACTTCTTGATTGTAGGAACTCGTGAGGAGTGTCAGAAGGGATTGGACTTGGCATTGGACCTTGTTCGGTTTCTGGGTTTTGAGGTAGCAGAGGCCAAGCTGGAGGGTCCGGTGCAACGATTGACGTTTCTCGATGTGGTGCTGGACACCAACACGGGTGGCACTGGAGAGTGTTCGGCCTCCGTGTCGAAGGAACGGTTGCGGACGGATGGAGAGATGTGTGAAACGATGGCTTTCTCAAAGAAAGCAGTTCGTGTGCGGGCTTTGGAGTCCTTGATTGGAAAACTTTCGTTTTGTGCCCAAGTGATGTATGGGGCGAGAACGTATTTACGCCGTGCGTATGATGCAGTGTCGGTGGCCAAGGCCGAAGGCAAGCAGTGGATTCAGTTGTCACGCAGCTTGAGCCTTGATTTGAAGTGGTGGAAGAAGCTGGCTGGAGAACAGAACGGAAGAGCCGTGATGTTGCAGCGGCGACCCGTTGTTACGGATTTCTTCTCCCTAGATGCCTCTACGTGCTACGGGATGGGAGGTTTCTTTGATGGCCGGTGGTTCTCGGTATCCTGGGATCAAGTTAAGACGTGGAAAAAGGAGAGCTTCTCTCCCTTTCGGGATGAGGAGTCCAGCCACATAAACTATTTGGAGTTGTATGCTATATACTATGCATTGTGGTTGTGGGGACCGTTGTTGGTGGGTTGCACCGTAGTGTTCTTCACAGATAACACTAGTGCACTGGCATGGTCGAGTAAGTTCTTTGGAACAGGGACGGTGATTCCCTTGCTGAAAGAAATACTAAGGTTGACGGTGCAGTTTGATGTGAGATTGGCCCCGCAGTGGATTGGCACAAAGGAAAACATCTTGGCGGACCTCCTGAGTAGAGGAAAACGGCGCCAGTTCTTTCGGCACCTGAATAGGTGGCAGTGTGCGGAGCATTTCCTTTTAGACAGGGATGATTGGAAGATCGTAGACCCGGTGTTTGATCGGATTGTCAATGTCGTCAAGAAGATGGATACCGACAAAAAGCCAGCACTTTCCATCGCCGCCGGACATGATTACGGTCATCCGTCGCGGGCCCCGTGCACGTACCATGGCTATAGTGGACTGCCTTCTTTACATCTCTTTGAGAAAATGGTGTTGCAACGCGTGGTTCCTTTCATGAACGTGGTCAAGCTCACTGTACCTAGTGGCTTCGACCACACATCCGCGCGCTCGGCCATTCGTGGACACGTTATCGCCATGCAACATGATGGTGCACAAATGCTTTGCGCTAACAGCCTGCCTCGGCTTGACTTGGATCGGGTATTATCATTCGTGTTTGTCGGCAAGGTTGGGCAATGGGCAGCGGCACGCCTGAAGTTAGCCCCGGCGTACAAAGAACTGCGTCCGGAAGTCGTATTTATGTGGTTAAAGGCCTTCATTCACATGGGGCATCCGGCATACCACGATTTCGAATTGCCGGGGACAACGAACGTCGTGCATCAAGGGAATGTCGATGTTACTGAGACGTCCATGCCGAGAACACGAATTTTGGACGACCGCGATCCACTGGTACTCGAAGCACTGCGTACGCTGCCCGACAGAGTACTAGATGCGTGTTTGGAGTATACCGATGACACTACAATTCACATGGAGCGACGAGTTGGATTGGATGTCGCCCACGTACGGCCTCATGCGGACGATGAGCAAGGCTCTCAAGCAGCCGAGATCGAGGACGCCGGTGGAATTGGGAACGTGTTGCTTATGTCACGACCTGTTAACGAGAAGCAACCGGTGCAAGCTGTTATGGAAGCGGTTCAAGGAATATCTCCGGAAACGGATGCTGGTAGTGGGGAGCCTGATGAAGGAACGCATGGCGGTAAGCGCTGCTCCCACCTAGGCCTAATCCTGACACAAATTATGTAGTGAGGGCAAAGGGGCGCCTCCTTCCCAAGGGCACAACCGGTAATAAGAGTTTGAGCAAGGGGGTGTGGGAGGGACTCCCCCACCTGGGCGCCTTAAAAAATAGTCCTGGAGCAAGGTGTTCTCCACGGGGCGCGGTCCAAAATAAATTCCGGAGTAACGGGGGTGTGGGGGCGGAGCCCCCCACTGGGCGCAGTCTTAAACACACCCACCGTCCCGTCCACATTCTTGAAATGACCCACTGATTCTCCGCATGATTTTGGCGGCCCGGCGGAAGTTTTTGAATAATTTCATGTTGTTTGTTTTCAGGAACCTCGCCACCTCCACGCCAGGAAGGTTGTGCTCGTCCTGCGGCGGTGCAAGAGGTGCCGATCACTTTTGGCGACAAACCCGTCAACGAATTCACGAAGAACGATTTCTTCTTCTATGGAGCATTCCCGTGGTTATTTTTTACTGCGCACCATGGTTTGCCGAAGTCGTCATTGTCATCGCGCCATACACGGCATTTGTTATTGCGATATGACATCCGCTTCGACAACGCCGATGTTATTCTCACGTTATTTAATCAAGCCCAACGCCACGCAGCATGTCGCCAGGTCGCGGCGAAAGTAAAGTCGGATGATGCTTCCATCAATCGATTTATGGAGATCATTCGGCGACCCGATTTTCGAAAGGCCCTGCAGGAAGCGGCCAAGGACCCCGAAAGTGACGCCGCCAAAAAACTTCTGGCGGAAATAACTCCCATCCTCCGATTGAGTGGCGGGACTGTCCCTTATGGGCCCGGCGAGCGGGCGCAGAACATCTCCAAGATGATGGCCATGAGTTACATGTATGGCAACCCCACCTTCTTCATCACGATATCCCCACCAGACATGGACAATATGCTCACCATCCGCTTCTGTAAGCCATCCTCGAAGGACCCCATGAAGCCGTCCGATGAGGAAGGCTTCGGATTTGCTATCCAAACCACGCCAGCACAACGCGCCGCCTTGTTAGCTGAACACCCCGCTGCCGCGGCCGAGAGTTTTAGAATTTTGATGAAGGCCGCGGTCGAAGGTCTTTTGGGGCTGCATCTCGAGGCAGACACAAAGAGAACGCAACCGCTGGGATCTCGGGATCCATGCGTTTTTGGGGGCATGCTTGCCGCATTTTTGGCGGTAATTGAAGCCCAACAGCGGGGCGCTCTGCACTTACACGGTTGCCTCTTTGGATGCGCTATCGCCGGCATTATTTTGGAGAAGATAGCCGAGGATCCGGAGCTCGCCTCCCGAGCGGGAAAAGTGCTCGACACTATAGTGCAAGCACATTTGCCCACATGGGCGCATGAAGAAGTTCATGCACGCCGCGCCAAAGAGGACCCGGCAGAGAGAGCCGCACCTCGGCTCGCACTCTACGATTCCCCCTTACCGCTGGATCGGGAACCCGAGGTAACATGTTCTCCGTGCTATCAGAACGCTCCGCCGCCGGATGCGCCGCCGCCGGATACTACTCGGAACGGCACTCCGTTCGATGTTCGCTGGGCTCGAGTGTCGGCTTATTCGAATCGTCATGACCGACACACCTTCACTTGTAGAAAGCCGCCAAACGGTCGATACGGTTGTCGCCTATGCATGCCTCAAGCTCTACGTACCCGGGATACCGGGCCAACCGAACTCATTGTGGTTGGTGATGGCAATGATTCCTACGTGGATACCGAAGGAATTACGCGGTTCAACGTGATGGAGGCGGAGTCTATTGCCCCCCGTGAACTTCGTGACCCTGCGACTCCTAGCATCGATGCACCTCTCGTGGAACCCGACAAACGCGTAATAGTTTGGGAACCTTATAGACCCGAAAACGACGACACCTTCATGACGGCCTTCAATCGTGCATTCACCGCAGTCATGGGGGGCAACACGGCCATGTACATGCTTGGGTCTGCGGAGCAGGCGAAAGCTGCTGGCTACTATAATTTATGTTCAAGTATATGGTGAAGGATCCGTGGGAACCCGCTATTACCTTATCTTGCTTATACGAGGCCACTAAGTCCGTCGCTCACCGGCCCTCGGTTGCCGAGAATTCGGGTACGGAAGTGAGAACCGCTCAACATGTTATCACGCGCACTCTGAACAATATTACGGGGGCTCAAGAAGTTGGCGTAGAACAAGCGGCATCCTTCTTACTCGGATTGCCAACCGTTCCGACAAGTGAGCGCTTTTGGTACGTGCACATATGGGCGGCGGTTAAGGCGTTTGCTAGCGAGCAAGGCATTGACTTGGCGCAAGGCGACGAAACCGTCCACTAGAACAAGGTTTTTGCTTAAGTTTGCTTAAGTTTTCTTAAGTTTGCTTAAGTTTGCTTAAGTTTGCTTAAGTTTGCTTAAGTCGGTATAAATCGGTAGAATTATATACCCGATGACATAGGAATGTCACCAAGCCCGCTTCTGGATGCCCCAGGGTTCACGCGAGAGCCCCAGAATGACTGGCGCGATGCCAGGAGATATGACTCGAAGAGGCTGGGTTTGTAAAAGGCCAAAGATTTGTCTTGCAGTCGACGATGAGTAATTATACCCACTGAATCAGTCGAGGTATAAAAGTTTGTGGCAACCTGATTCGCGAAGGCTCGCGTGCACTATAAATATGTCAGGGAATGTCGTGAATGGGGAAAGCCTGTCAGTGGTGTAGTCCAATCAAGATCACGATCGTCATCATACCCATGCATGTGACATATATACTGTATATGATAAATACTTGGAACACTCGATTTCAAATCAGGCGAGGGTTTAAACTGCGGTGGGCGGGGCTTATTCTTTCTATCGAAAGAGAAGGTTTTTTGACCACCTTCCCTTTCCGCCCTACGGGGCCTGCTGCGACTTCGTGTATATGCCACGCCCCTCGACGGCAGCGGTTGCCATGGTTGGTGGGGGGAGGTTGTGCTTGTTCACGGTCCGTGGGGTCACCCTCGGTTACACTTCACCAACGTCTTCCAATCGTTTTTTGGGACGCAGCTTCACCGAGAGCTTACAGATGCCCCCTCCATTTCAGAAGACTCCCCTCTCCTTCCTGTCAGCCGTCTCTTGACCTACGCGGAGCTTGGCGTTCAAGTGGATGCAGTGAACGCCAAGTGTGCGGCGTTCTCAGCTTGGCGTGCCACCGCACTTCGGATTGGCCGATGCTCATTGTGCAAGACCAGGCTGCCTCGTGGAACCAGGAGGCGGTGCCCATGCCGGCAAGTACGCTATTGCGACATAGTCTGTCAGCGTGCGCATTGGAGAGCGCCGTTTGGGCATAGGATGGAGTGCACGGCCCGCAAACCGCCGGCACCTTGGAGGTGGACCATTGAGGATCACCTAGCTTTTATGACAAACTGGAATTGTGATAGTGTTAATAACGAGGCAACAGCTCATTGGCAACAGCTAATAACACTCTTGAATAGTGAGGGAGAACACGATATGTGATACAATTTCTATACACTTTTTATGTATAAAGCCAAAATGAGCTTCTTTGGGAATTGTTGTATTTTTTGTACTCGCGAAATACGGTGCAGTGATTTGATCGTGATTGTGCGTTAATTGCTCCAATTATGAAAGGTACATTATGGAGGCACCTAAAGCTTCCAGATGAGTAATGCTTTTGGCATTGGAGTGTATTGAAAACCGATTGTGCGGTGTTTTAGGTTGCAGGCACGTTAACCGGTCTGTCGCACGAACCGCTGCGATCCGCGTGTGCGAATGCGTACGACACGCTCGACTCTTGGGTGGACATGACTGAATTTTTGCGGTACCGATGTCGGGCGTTCTGCTATGTCCGCCGCATGCGTCAAAATGTGGAGGGAGCCGAATCGTACTCCTTTGAGTTCACGTTTCACGGGCATTGCCTGTACGGCCCGGATGCATCCTGGGGCTCGCTGTTGGAGGATGCCCGTCCCCAAGGGCATGCAGAGATGTTTCTCCTGGATGTGCCGGAAACTGCACAAAGGCAATGGGAGCCCGAAAGCGATGCATGTGCGATGTTCGGTCCGCTAACGTGCCCGGAACTGCGCTATGATCCACGACCGTTTTCTTCGCGTGCCCTTTTCTTGGCGCTGGTGGTTACCGCCGTGCGAACCATGTTCCACCGTGTCGTCCAATGGCGGGTGGAGTCGCTCCAAACAGGCAATGTTGTCGTGGAAGGTCAGTTGCGTCGCGGATGGTGGAGGAAAAGCTGGGTGACCACTGGCCGGCCGGGCGAGACGTGGATGGCGTTTGTGTATGTGCAAGACAAGGAGTGGCGTGCGCGTGTCCTTGTACACTAAACCTCACAAATCCTAATATACTGGTTGTTGTCATGTGCAGGTAAGAGGCGCTGCTGTTCAGAGTTGGAGTCGAGCAGCTCCCATCGCAGCGGTAGAGTGATGTTGCAAAGCAGCGTGGCAAACTCATCTAAGCAGTGTACCAATGCCCAAAATAAGCAGTCTGCATCGATAGTAGCGAGTGCGCTAGGGAACTGCGTGGCGCAGCCCCCTAGATGTAAACTATACGTAAATGTAAATAAACAAGTATCGCGTTCCTTTGTAACCGCCTGTCCGCCTCGAGTGGCGGACCACCTGTTTGGAGAGCCTAGCGGGCGCGTGCGCAAACCGAAGGGAGGGGGGTGTTAAGCCCAGTTTGTTATGCGGTTTTGATGTGGTTATGTGGTTGATATGTTAGTTATGTGGTTGTTATGTTAGTTATGTGGTTGTTATGTGGTTTGTGCTGTCCGGGGAATGTGCAGGAAAAGGCAAAGGTCACGAGAACCAGGAAGGCCTCCGAGGTTCAATACGATATTGAAACCTACATCATGGCTTCTCCACCAGGCTTCGATATCCAGGCCGGACTCATAATACACCTCAGCAAGGCGTTCAAGCGGGACCCCCGAGCGAGGCAACGGCATGCGATGATCGTGGAGAAGGTCACCACCATTTACCCCATGCTGACGCAGAAAGAGGCGACGAAAAAAGTGAACGCTCGTTTATACAATCGCCGGGCCGGCATAATGCAGCAAAAGGGAATGACGCTGGCTCGGTTTCAAGCGGATGATTTGGCAGCGTGCAAAAGCTTCAACCTTCAGGCGCTGGCGTCGAAGAGGCCCCATCTCGTGATTCCACTGACACGCGCTGAAGCGCTTACCAGTCACCCCCCCCCCATTGCGGCAGGTGGGGCGCGGGCGGAGCCCATGGCACCGAGGACGGAGGTGTCGACCCCGCCAACAAGCCCTACCACGCAGTGCGGCACGCCAACGGTGGCTGATGCGGCAGGAGAACCGGGGGGTGCACATCTGCATGGGGGGGGGGGCAGCAGTGTCCGGCGCACAGGCGCCCGGGGCAGAGATGACTCCGCGAACCAGCGCTAGATTCCAGCGCACGAGGTTCCGACGTGCCGCGCGCGCAACAGGCCAACGAATCAACGGGGAGCAATCCGTGGCTTCACAAGCAGCCCCAGAAGACGTTCCAGGGAGCGACTCGGCACCTGTGCGTACCAGCCCTCGGCTAAACACGCAGCATGAGAACGCGAATGACCTGCAGGTGGAGAACAATATAGCAAGTAAGTCGGCCCCTGGGACCAGTTTCCGTTGTCGGTTTGACTAGCCTGGCACCGTGTGTAGGTGGTGACGTGATGTTGAATGGTTTGCAGTTCCAGAGTGCCTTCGATTACCTGTGCGTACCAGCCCTCGGCTAAACACGCAGCATAAGAACGCGTACGAGCTGCAGGTGGAGAACAATATAGCATGTAAGTCGGCCCGTGCGTGCAGTCTTTGTTGTCGTTTTCACTAGCCGGGCCCTGTGTGTAGTTGGTGACGTGATATTGTATGGCTCGCAGTCAAGAGGCGCAAGCTAAGCCAGCTCTTCTTCGGGGAGGAAAGCGCCCTTGAGGGCCTGCAACGCCTGCTGCAAGACCTGCTTCCACAAGTAGAGCAGCTGGACATCGCCACCCTCGTCGCGCATGTCGCCCGAGTGCACAAGGAAACGGGGAAGCGCGTGAATATGACTGCGAAGGCCGTGTTCTTTACGGTACATATGCCTGGATTCAATCTTCTGCCTGTCAAGCATGCCAACCACTACGAGAACCAGGCCCGTGAGTCGCTGGACGGCCGACCTGATAAAACACAAGGAATCGTCCGAGGCGCTTCAGGCTGCCTTTAAAGCCACCTGGAAGAAGGTATCTTCAATGCAAAGGCGTGGCGTTCCGCGAACGGCGCGCTCCTCCAAGAGCATGGCGGAACCACCGGCGCCTGCACGTGTACAGGGCAACAAGCACATGAGCAAAATCTGCCCCGTCGGACGGAAGGCTCACCTTGTGCGCACCGGGATGTCCTCTCGGGACCAGAAGAAGCTCCACGTGAATCAGAATACACAGGCGGGGGAGTTCCTGCTGGAGGACTTCTCGCATGCGGACTACGGGGAAATATACCCTGCGGATGTTGATGACTAAATGGCACAGTGCGCGACCTGGAGATCTTCGTTGGCATGGATTGCTTCGAGCATGACACGCCAGCAGCGTGGCGCGCGCTGGGGCACCCCCCCGTGATGCGGTGCCATTGCATCGGCGTGAAAGCGTGGGAAGACCGACCGGAGGATCCCGTCGGAGCCTTCGATTACTCTGTTTTCCACGACGACTTCTCCGTGGAGACTTTTGACTGGGACGAGCTGGTGCAAATGAATCTGGTTCGCGTCCCAGAGCTATACGTCACGGAGGACTACCGAGTGTGGTGGAAAAATCGCTCCGGTGACAACCGAGAACTTACAACCGACGAGTACCGAGGCGGCTTTGGGGACGCGCGGCCGAAGCATCTGCGCACCACGTCGTTCTGGGAACGGGTGTAGTGTTGATAAATCGCCGAGACGTAGTACGGAAATAGCGGACCCCGATCACTCATAGAACCCACACGACAGTCGTGTGAGAACAGACGTGGGGCACATGCAATACGCACTAGGGAGTGCGCTAGGGAAGGGCGTGGCGCAGCCCCTTAGACATCGTAAACATGCAAATATTTTTCATATTGAGAACCCGCAAAGTACATGCTCCAACTGCCTGTCGCAACTTGCCTCACGGGTTGAAAGCTTCCCTCGCCGACATGATTGCTGCGTGTGCGCCTATCGTCCTCCTGTTGGCCAAGTGTTCACGGGGTGGGGATGAGGGGGGGGGAGGCAGCGCGTGCAACCTTTGTTTGCCAACAACCATGGTGGAATACTAACAATCGTCGTATATTTGCAGGATCTGTATACAACGTACGGCCTTAGCCAATCTGACGTCATGGACATTGCATCGGAGTCCAAGGGCACCCGCACTAGTCTGCGATCACTCCTCCGTCGACGAGACGGAGCGCTCCCTGCAGGAGGAGGGCCATTGCTTCGGGCGGAGCATGACCGCCTCACCAAGGTGGCGAAGACAATAAACGCGGCAAGTGGCAATGTTACATCGAGATGGCGTGTGACGAAGCTACCTACGTGGCCGGCCAGTATTGGGGCCATGCGCATGCCTGGGGAACTGTACGGCCCCGACGAGGAATTAACGGAGAACCAGACCTCACATGGCAGCGCGGTACCAGAGAATATGTTGTTCGACCTAGAGGAGGTGCCTGACCTTCTTAAAGCAAGTGCCGATGGCTTCTCAGACGAGGAGGGACCTGACGACGCGGAGACCGCACAGCTATTGGGGCAGCTACGTCTGGAAAGTGATGCCACCGAGTATAACGAAAACATATTTGTCCAGGTACGTACGACAGCAACATTCTTGTGTGCTAAGTGTATTGCCAGCCCACAACGGGTGTATAAAGAACTAACAATGCGGTATGGGGTTCGTACGCACGGTTTGATAAAGCAGGCCTTCCATGCCCACGGTTGCGACCAGGCGTGGCCAACAGACTACGCCATGTGGGACGAGCGCACGGCCACGGATGCAGGTCTCATGGATGAACTCTTGCGCACGGCCGAGGAAGAGCAGGACGTGGACATGCCTCCGCTGGAGAACCTGCAATGGGACATCCGCCCAGGTGAACCGCTGTTTATTGACAATCCGGATAATGATATAACCGTTGGTGAGGCGGTCTACTACTTCATGCAGTTGCGAATGGACCAAGGCTGGTCACGGCCAGCTTTTGACCGATTTCTGAAGGTCCTGCTCATGCTGATGGGTGGGCCTACCCGATGTCGCTTGCCAAGCACTCTATATAGGATGCGGACTTACATGCAAGTAGAAGATCACATGGCATACGCGGTTCATGTATGCCCGCGGTGGTGCCGACATTTCCCCCGAGAGCCAGATCCGAGGAAATGGGACCCAATGGAGGAGTGCGGTGTGGTGCTGGAGAAAGACGAAGCGGGTATCGTTGTCAAGCGCTGCAAGGAAAGACGGTTTGAGGTTGTGAAAACCGCGGACGGGGAGAAGTTGCGCCCGAAGGAGTGGTTCTATTATTTCCCGATCGAGGATACCATCCGAAGATGGATGGAATGCCCAGAGTTTTGCAAGGCCCGTGCCCGCCGAGACGCGCGCTTACAGTGTGACTTCTGGACATCGGAACTGGCGAGAACCATAAACCGCCACGCGTCCGTTAAGGGCGCTCTCTTACAGGACGCTCCTAGGATCGAAACCCCCGTTGGAGGTGATCCTTATGTGGAATACGCCGAGCACCACGTGATGGTGATTTCCCCCGGGGCTAATGATTGTCAAGTGTTCAACTCAGATGTTGGGTGATCCCCCCCCCCACCATCTTGCACACCCCATATATACACAAGCATGTCGAACGTGCAACCAGCCGCCGCGGATGCAACTGGCTGAGCGCGTGCGCGGGGATGTGGAGTGCAGGTCTTACTCCATGGGTGTCGGGGTGGTCATCTGGTCAAAAGCGAAGACCTTCATTACTCGGTATGTATGATGGTGGATCTGGATGGTGGAGTGGCTACAGGTTATTCCAGGTAGCTTGTGGCTTGTGGCATTATTAGCTTATTATGGTGGCAGTAGCAAGCTTGCAAGGGGAGAGGGGAAGGAAAAGAGAGGGGGAGGGAAAGTGCGAGGAAGCGCGCCTCGTAAATGTGT
>LGRX02005757.1:0-29779 GCA_001247695.2 Cymbomonas tetramitiformis
AGTGTCTCTCAGTCAGTGAGAGCCAAAGATCCGAGAAGAGATCCCCAAGAATACAGACGTAAAGTGTCTCTCAGTCAGTGAGAGTCAAAGATCCGAGAAGAGATCCCCAAGAATACAGACGTAAAGTGTCTCTCTGTCAGTCTAGCAGCCGTCAACCGTAAAAATGAGGAATGTGGGAGTATGAGTCCCACTTTGTAAGTCAGTTTGACTGACAATGACGTATGACAGATTTTACGGAAAAATAAAAACGAATGGCGGCCGAATTTATCGCGGCATTAAAAATGCTGGAAATGCCCGATTAAATCGCGGAGCTCTGTAATTCAGAAAACCGACGAGCAGGTCAGATTCAGGATCGCGAGCTGTCGCGACCGTCGAGCGCTTAGGACGGGATGCTTAGGACGGGCGCAAGGGTGCATTATCGGACACGAGGGCCTCACCGCCCTCCTTGCAGAACGAGCACGCGGAGAGGTCGGCGAAGATGTCCGGCTTCCCGCCCGCGAGCATGCAGAGGGCGTCGAACTCTTCGGCGTCGTCGTGGTCGATGGAATGTTGAAACTTCGCGGCCAATACCGAGTTCTCGGCCTCCTCAGCGAAAGCGTAGGCCGAGAAGCCGGTCCGGCCCCCGTTTGGGCAGTCCAATGCCGTGCTTTGCCCTTCGCGCACACCTGGTTTTGACAATACGGCACGGTCGCACCGGTGTCGCGGTGAAAGGCGACCTTCTTCGAGATGGACTGTGACCAATTGCCCCCCTTGGGTAGGGGCGAGGCTGCAAAGCGGGTCTTGGGCCGTCGGTCCGATTTGTCCGCGCGGGGAGTGAATCCCCGCGGGGACGGCTCGGATTCGGCGGAGGCGACAAATGCGGCGAGTTGCCGCTTCAAGTCGAGCACCATCGTCCTCAAATCCGCAAGCTCCTCGGGCGCACCGGGGCCATTGCCGGTCCTCTCCATGAAATGCGTACCGTGAGAATACCGGTGTGCGGACGCCGTGGCGGTGCCCGCCCGTACGTGCTCGGCGTAGCACTCACGCACCCATTGCTGAATCGTGAGGAGGTCATGAGCGGCTCGTTGATCGTGGAGGAGTAACCGGGACACCACCGGCTGGTAGAAGTTGGTGTCGAGCGCCTTGATGAACAGCGCCTTCACGTCCTCGTCCAGGAGTGTGGCCCGCGTCCTCGCAGCCTTCAGAGCGGCGTTGAAGTCTCCGATTTTGTCATGCGGGTCCACGCCCGCAGAGATGCGGAGGCCCAACATGTCCGCCTGACCCTGAAAGGGGTCACCCGCTGGGATCATCCGGCGGGCGAACTCGAGAAGGACGCGCTTACCGTCACTCCGTCAGCCGGGAAGCTGGAGTGGGACGAATCCATCCAGTCCGCCGCGGGCGACATGGGGTCGACCATCAGCTCGAGCGTGGAGTACAACAAATTGTTGGCCTCCATGCGGATGGCCAGGGTCGCGTCGTCGAGCACGAAAAGCGGAGCAAACCCAAGGTCCTCGGTCACGAAGGCCGTCTGCAGTGCAGAGACCATCTTCGTGAAGAGTGCCGACGCGTGGGACTCCGTCCCGGAAATAAAATCTGCCATCCTTGTTCTCGAACAACTTCTGACGGACGGACTTGGCGATCTTTATGTCAAAGTGCTCCCTCTGTAGGGTACGCACTGAAGCCAGGAACACAGCTCCTGCCGAATTAGCAGCCGGCTGTGCTGCCGGCGGTGTCGCTGGAGTGTTCGCATGTCTGGCAGCAACGGAATCAAAAATTGTGGACAACGCACGTCGGCGATTCGCCATGCTAGCGGTGGATCTAGTGGAAGCAACCATGATGAGATAGACTGGAGGGACGGAGTGAGGCAATGAGACGCGAAAGTGCGGAAGTCGGGGGCGGCCAAGACATGTGGTGGGTCGCCGATACAGCTGCTGTGAGAGATCAGGAATTCCGGGAAGTCGTGTGGTAGAGGCGGCCGATACGTAACGGTGTGGTAACCAACCAGAAGACGTAAACCAGTCCAACGTTAAGTCCCGTAAGAAAAATGTTCTCAAAGGCCTACAACGCGCCGTAAATCAACCCACAAAACTTAGGCCATACCCGTGACCGCCGGCACTCTCACGCGCGGGGCGCCTCACTCCATCCCAGGCGTCCGAGCTTAGCCACTCATAGTGGCAATCCCGCAGTCCCTACCATTTTAGAAAACGTTAGTACGTGCACTAACGGTGAGTTAGTGTGTCTTAACGTCATACTAGCGCATACTAACGCCGCTTACTTTTAGTACGCGTACTAACGACGTACTAACGCGATGCGTTAGTACACAATGTGCGTTAGTATGATTGAATGTGGGAGTTGGTGGACTCGTGGTGTGGTGCGTAGTGGGTCACGGATGGGGTCCAAATGCACTTCAATGATGTTCTAAGGCGATTGGATGGCGAACTGGACATTGGTTAAGGGGGTATGACGCTGTTTGAAGAAGCCGATATGTGGGCTAAATTCCTTTGGGAATGTGCTACGTTAGCATGTCGTTAGTATGTCGTTAGTACACTAGACCAATCACACGTTAGCGTGTTAACGGCGTACTAACTCCCACTCTTCTTAAGTGTGGGAGTTGGTGGACTCGTGGCGTTGTGCGTAGTGGGTCATGGATGGGGTCCAAATGCACTTCAGTGATGATCTAAGGCGATTGGATGGCGAACTGGACATTGGTTAAGGGGGTATGACGCGGTTTGAAGAAGCCGGTATTGGGGCTAAATTCCTTTGGGAATGTGCTACGTTAGCATGTCGTTAGTATGTCGTTAGTACACTATACCAATCACACGTTAGCGTATTAACGGCGTACTAACTCCCACTCTCCTTAAGTGTGGGAGTTGGTGGACTCGTGGCGTGGTGCGTAGTGGGTCACGGATGGGGTCCAAATGCACTTCAATGATGTTCTAAGGCGATTGGATGGCGAACTGGACATTGGTTAAGGGGGTATGACGCGGTTTGAAGAAGCCGATATTGGGGCTAAATTCCTTTGGGAATGTGCTACGTTAGCATGTCGTTAGTATGTCGTTAGTACACTAGACCAATCACACGTTAGCGTGTTAACGGCGTACTAACTCCCACTCTCCTTAAGTGTGGGAGTTGGTGGACTCGTGGCGTGGTGCGTAGTGGGTCATGGATGGTGTCCAAATGCACTTCAGTGATGATCTAAGGCGATTGGATGGCGAACTGGACATTGGTTAAGGGGGTATGACGCGGTTTGAAGAAGCCGATATTGGGGCTAAATTCCTTTGGGAATGTGCTACGTTAGCATGTCGTTAGTATGTCGTTAGTATGTCGTTAGTACACTAGACCAATCACACGTTAGCGTGTTAACGGCGTACTAACTCCCACTCCCCTTAAGTGTGGGAGTTGGTGGACATGTGGCGTGGTGCGTAGTGAGTCATGGCTGGGGTCCAAATGCACTTCAGTGATGTTCTAAGGTGACTGGATGGCGAACTGGACATTGGTTAAGGGGGTATGACGCGGTTTGAAGAAGCTGATATGGCTGAGCTCCTTTGGGAATGTGCTACGTTAGCATGTCGTTAGTATGCCATTTAGTACACTAGACCAATCAGACGTTAATGTGTTAAACATATATTATCTAACATGTTAAACGTGTACTAACCACGGTATACGTGCGTAAACTACGCAACCACTGCACATGCCGGGTGTTCCACTAAACCACACGACGCAAGATGCCGAGGGACTGTCCACGGCCTAGAATCCCGTCGACCGAAACATGAGTTCAGTCCTCATTGTCGTCCTAGTCGTCGTCGTAGTCAAGTGGTGGCTTTAGGCATTCAAAAAGTCAGCCGTGGGGTCAAGAATGACCGCGATCTCCATGCACGGATGTGGTACGTATAACGACGACTTGCTGTTCAACTTTGTTGGCTAAGATGAAATGCTCGGAGTTCTTCTCAAAAGCCGTTGGGTCACGGTGCGGGTTGAAGGTGTACACCGTCTTAGCCAAATCGTCCGGCCCGAGAATCGAGTTCCTCCTACGATAGGCCTTGATTTGTTCTTCGGTTGGCTTTGTCAGCCAGTTGACTTTCAATAAGGTGTACAACCGTCCCGCGATCTCCACCCGCAGAATGTTTGTAATGCGGTTGTGCCGGCATACCGCCACCATTTTTGATACGCAGTTAGCTGGAACATAGTGCATTAATTAAGTAAAGTAGCTGCCACGTTAGTAGTGTACTGTTAGTTACCGAATATCGCACTAAGTGTACACTACCGTATCGACATAGGGCACAGATAACGTGTTTCACTGGTTTCTTGAGAGACATGCATATCACGAGGTATATGGATAAAGGCATGACTCACCCGTCATATATCGTCGTCACCGTGGTTGCCGCCCACTCGGATACTCGAAGCTTCTTTGTGCTCCCCTCATATTCATGACCCAACCGGAAACCTTCGGGAACAGGTTGACAAGGTGGTGGTGGAGAAACAAGTGCGTGGGGTGCGGGGTTACGAATGGCTCTGCGGGCTAGTGGTGGGACGGGCAGTGCTGCTGTCAAGGCGCTGGGGGCCGGCCCCGGACCTACGGGCGTCCCGAAAATTGACCTTGGGCCTATCGCGGACCTACGAGCAATTCTCCTCCGGACCTATGGGCCTGACAATTCTAGTATAGCCACACCACCGCTGGAAAGCCCCGGACCTACGGTGGGCCTATGGATTTAGGAGTGTTTTGTTGTCCAGATGGATTTATCGGGGACAGGTCGAGCTTACAATGGTGTGATGTGATCCGGGCCTACGGCGGACTTATTGGAAATTGTATCGAATAGGAAATACGTTGAAATGTTGGCATGCATTTTACTATTCCCACGATATACTGATTTATAAGCACTCTTTAGATTTGGCAAATTACGGAGTGGATAAGACCTGGATCCCTAGTAGAAAATAATGCCTAAAACCGTCAGCAATGCTGGAGGTAAAAACTCGGCGCATGGCGAGTAATCTGGTCCGTAGACCCGACGATACATAGGTAGGGGAAATGCTCCACCGACCCGGATATGATGGGTGAACATAATTATGCAAAAATCTGGCGAAAGTCGGTTAAGATCGAGTGAAAATTCGCCTGCGGCGCACCAAAAATGGGAGAAGGCAACATTGGGTCCGAGTATTTTTGGAGGTGTGCTGACACAAAAAAATCATTATTTTCTATTTGGCCTGGGTATTTTTTATCCGGGAAGAGAAGCCTTAGATGGATAAATAAGTCATGCATATGTGCATCGTGGGATCGTTGAATAGGTTGGATTTGGTTTTATAAAGATTTTGGAACATTTCGGTATTTATTTTCATTTAATAAACTTTTAGATTTATCAAAAATTGTCTTGATATATGTCTAGTACTGTAACGCTACATAATCGACTCATGGGATTCAAATATCAAGTCATGCATAATATATGTGCATTGATATGCCTTTGATGATAATAAGAGTGCTTCGAACTCGAAGGGATCGATGTACTAGATGGAGCACTTAATTAGGCGAAATCTTGCGTGTGCACTTGTCAACTTAGATAACCCACATATATGTCAAGAAATCGTGCAAATTACACGGGCCGGGCGGACCTATGACGGACCTATGACTATTTGGGTGCGGACCGCCCGGACCCATACGGGACCTATGCAATCCCGAAAACGGGGCCTACGGTGATTTCTTGAAGACAGCAACACTGGGGACGGGTACACGTGAGGACACCGGCGCGCCTTGCCGTAGAAGAATCCCACGCCGGCCGGGAGTCGGTGTGGGTGCACGCTCGGGCGCGGGCTCGGGCGAAGGTGGATCCGGGCGAGAGGCTTGTGCACGAAGAGTCGCAAAGTGTTCACCTTGACGTTTATTGTTCATTGCACAAATCCCAATTCTGCCCCCCCCACCCCACCCGCCCTCCTATTATGCAATACAGTAATCACTCAGTAATAAGAAACCCCGCCAATAAGAAAGTAGCCAGCTTTTTTGATTTCTTCACAATATTTAACACATAACACTCCATATTTAAGATCTCTATATAAATAAGAAAGTTGCTAGGCTGACCAAAAAGTCCTGTTTTCTTAAAATCGAGTGTTTACTGTATTCTGCGTTGTTAGTGTGAGTTTAACAGAAGGGATCTTTTCGGGAATATTCCATTGTTAGTACGCTAACAGGACGCTAACGGCATGCCTTAGCGCACTAATGTTGCCCTAACTTAACACTAACGGAAAGAATCTTTTAGGGAATATTCCATTGTTAGTACGCTAACAGGACGCTAACGGCAGGCCTTAGCGCACTGACGTTGCCCTAACTGAACACTAACAGAAGGATATCTTTTAGTGGGACGATATGCCATTGTGCGTTACGTTCAGCGCTGAGTTAGCGCATTACATGCAACAAGACACTAAATGGCGCCCTATTGACGTCGTTAAGGAGGCATTAGGTGGCATGCACTAACGCACAATGGCATATTCCCTAAAAGATTCCTTCTGTTAGTGTTCAGTTAGGGCAACGTCAGTGCGCTAAGGCCTGCCGTTAGCGTCCTGTTAGCGTACTAACAATGGAATATTCTCTAAAAACTCGAATCGCGAGATAAAAATTACTCGACGGCAGGATTCGAACCCACGCGGGCGGATCCCCAAGGCGACTGCCCACTCGTCATGTCCAACTGCGCTACGATCAAATAAAATGACGTATATCACCGACAAAAAATACAATGTCATCCCATGCCATATGAAGTCACAGTGACACTGACGATGACGCCTGAGACAGTCGAGTGACACACGACATCGACATCGAGGATCGACAGTGGCATGGCAGTGGATGTGGTGTCCACTGTAGTCAGTACTGTGTCACTGTGTCACTGTAGTGGTCAACACCGCACCGACCGACTGACATGACATGACGAGGTATCCGTTTTTGGTTTTGAATTATTTCAACAGCATTCTACACTCCGGTGTCTACACACTGAGACAGTGAACAGTCTGTAGCAGTGTCACTCGACTGTAATGAAAAAACACTTCCGTGTGCAGCTGCTGCTGCTGCTGTGCTTGACCTTGTTTCAAGTGCGTACTCGCTCTCGCTCATGTATTTTTTATTTCTACCGTAACTTTATGCTTGCGAGGATGTTTTCATGTGTAGCCACGATTGTTTTGCTGCGCGTCTTGGTCTTTAGCCAAGTGCGTAGGGGTGTCAAAAAGATAAATTGGTTTCTTGGTTCCTAGTCCAATGGACTAGGACAAGTTGGTTCGAATCCGACTCACCCCGCTGAATTTATTATTTTCTTGTGGTTACTTGCTAACTTGTTTTGCTTTTGCACGCAGAAATGAAGCTGATCTTTAGTTCTTCTAGTCTTTGAGCTCTTCGAGCGATTCGAGCTCTTCGAATTCTTTCATTGGTATGGTTCTCTCATATTGTTTACATGATCTGTCTTCAGTTTCCCTTCAACGCGTTTTGATCATACTTATTGAGACTCCTTGTGTGGGTTGGGTTTTTCAAACGCAGGTACATTGGAACGATTTCTTTTCTTTCTAGAGTAGAGTAGAGTAGAGTAGAGTAGAGTAGAGTAGAGTAGAGTAGAGTAGAATAGTTTGATTATCCCGCAGACTTGTTGTACTAGTGATATGTTGACTTTTGTTTGCAGAGTAGAGTAGGCTGTTTTTCGCAAGATCGCGCGTTTTGTTGAACTTTTCTTTTAGAGAATTGTGATCAACAACTCGCAAACATATTAGGGCTTAGAAAGCAGTGTAAATATAGTTGAATGATGGATACTACGTTCTTATTTTGTCTTCTATTCATTGTCATGCATACTTTGTGTATACCCATATTGCATTTGCGCATTCTAGCGAAAGAATTGTGTTCTTGAAAGCATCATTTTGCCACAAACAACATGAATGCACATTTGTACACACCCCGCCACATATGAAATTATGCAAGCTTGTATGGTGTGTGTGCATCTATCATGCACACACACAACATTCGTGTTTGTGTTTACATCTTCAATAGTGTGTACGTGTGTAGCAAGTGAACGCGCGTATGCTTTTAGAATGGGATAGCACAATGGTATGATACACTATTTGAACACTAACACTAGATTATGTGCACACTAACCGGTCGTTAGTGTGCACAAGGTTAGTGTGCTGTTAGTGTAGTGTTAGTGGTATATTAACGATATCCTAACGACACACTATCGGTATACTAACCATCCGTTAATGCTCAAAGTTAGTGTGCTGTTAGTGTAGTGTTAGTGGTATATTAACGATATCCTAACTACATACTATCTGTATACTAACCATCCGTTAATGCTCGCAGTTAGTGTGTCGTTAATATACCGTGAGTTAGTGTACCGTTAGTGTGCCGGTTAGTGTGTCAGTTAATGTCCTAACCACGCGTTAATCGTTTGAGTTAGTGTGTCGTTAAGGTACCGTTAAGGTATGTTGCACAGAATGCATGCCCTAACGGTACCTTAACGACGCAGTTAGCGTGCTATTAGTGTATGTACAAGCACACTAACGCGCCGTACTCTTATACAGTTAGTGTGTCGTTAGTATATCGTTAGTGCACGTACTAACGTTTTCTAAAATGGTAGGGAGTGGCTAAATAAAGCGCACGGTGGGGCCAAACCTGTCAGATATATAGGTTTGCTGTAATATATATCTAGCGAGTGAGTTAAACCCTGAGTTGAGGGTTCGGATCTCAGAACGGTAAAAGCGTCTTGATAAAAGTAGAGATAACATAAATACCTAACGGGTGTTTCCCGTCTACTGGTGACGGTCACCCAGCCTACTATAGGAAGTGACATGTGATAGTTTCGGGTGTCACAGTGTCAAATCCAGCAACAGGATCTATTTCTTCATGAATATCTGCCAAACCTCGAACGGTCACGATACTGTACTACTACCCGTACTCAGGTCTAGACAGACTCAAATTGGACTTGGGTGTGAGTGCGGGGGCCTGAACCGAGACTCTCGGACAGGGCTGCCCACCCAGATCCCGGCATTATCTAATATTGTTTTCTTTTCTTGCATCCACCAATGCTACATTTGGATATTTATTATTTCACTTTGTACTTTGTACTTTGTCATGGCGTGTCGCAATAATAATACAGTAATGACTTTGTTCTCATGGCTTATTTTGTACCAGGGGTACCTTTCAGAAAATTGGTTTTGGGGTTGCTGGATGTGACACACCGACAGTTTAATCTGTCACTTGTCACCTCCTAAAGTAGGCTGGGTGACCGTCACCAGTAGTCGGGAAACTCCCGTTAGTATTTATGTGTATCTCCTTTTATCAAGGTTTACCGTTCTGATTCCGTAACCCTTAACGCAGTGTTTACCTCGCTAGTTAGATATATTACCACCAAAACTATATATCCACCAGGTTTGGCCCCACTTACGCTTTGTTTAGCCATTGCGACACCGCCGGGATGATTGGCTAAAGCCGGACGCTTGGGATGGAGTGAGGCGCTCCGCGCGTGGGAGTGCCGGCGGTCGAGGGTATGGCCTAAGTTTTGTGGGTTGATTTGCGGCGAGATGTAGGCCTTTGAGGACATTTTATCTACGGGACTTAACGTTGGATTGGTTTACGTGTTCTGGTTGGTCACCACACCGTTTCGTATCGGCCGCCATCTACCACACGACTTCTCGGAATTCCTGCCCTCTCACGGCAGCCGTATCGGCGACCCACCACATTTCTTGGCCGCCCAAGACTTCCGCATTTTCGCGCCGTCTTTGCCTCACTCCACCCCTACAGTCTACTTCATCATGGTTGCATCCACCAGATCTACAGCTAGCATGGCACATCGCCGCCGCACGTTGAGCACGATTTTTGACTCCGTTGCTGCCAGGCATGCCAACACGCCCGCGACTCCGCCAGCAGCACAGCCGCCCGCTAATTCGGCGGGGGCTGCGTTTTTAGCCTCAGTACGTACGCTACAACGGGAGCACTTCGACATGAAGGTCTCCAAACACGTGCAGCGCAAGTTGTTCGAGGGCAAGATTGGCAGATTTTCCGGTTCGGAATCGCACACGGCGGCCCTCTTCACGAGGATGGTCTCCGCGCTGCAGACGGCGTTCGTCACTGAGGACATCGGGTTCGCTCCGCTCTTCGCGCTGGACGACGCTACATTAGCCGTCCGCGTGGAGGCGAACAACTTGTTGTTCTCCACGCTCGAACTGCTGATCGACCCCTCGTCGCCCGCAGCGGACTGGATGGACTCGTCCCACGCCAGCTTCCCGACGGACGGTACGCGTGTTCTGTCATGGGAACAGTGACTTTAGCCCCCCCACTGTAAGGGGGTGGCAGTCCTGTCCGCCTGTGTCACCCCTCGACCCGCGGTGCCGTCTTGCCTGGCACGGTCCTGCTTAGATCAGGGAATAAAACACTTCCCGTATATTATTCAACCATCTTCGCACTGTGAAACCCGAGACACCTGCTTGACAGCTTTGCTCTAGGTTTCCGTGACATATATATATATACCCGACTCCGCCAATTACATATATATATTTCACTGTTCCTGTCAGGTTATCGGTTCACCACTTAGTGGGTGTTTCGATTTTCACTGCTCTGAGATCCCACGGAACCAGCGGCCGCTTGCAGCGAAACAAGCTGCTTGCATCTGGCTGAGCGCATTGCCAGCTTCTTCGTTCACCACAAACCGCGTGTTTCTACCGCACCGGTCCATTTCCTCGAGCGGAACCAGCTCCCGGATTTCGTGCGGCATTCGCACTCCCAACCCGACGTCATTCCACGCTACGTTCTTCCAGAGATGAGCACGGACTGCGTCTCCCTCGGCAGCCGCCTTCGTGCTGCGAGGGGTTCTCCTGGAGGGCATTCCTCCGCCAGCCCTACTTCATCGGCTAGCCCCGACCGTGGCGGCACTGGAGACTCGATTGTGCGCATGTCGCAATTGACCGCCAAGCCGACACCCGAGTCTCTCGGGCGGCCACCTCTGCTGAATTTCACGCTGACCCTACGGTTTGGGTCTCCACGCCTGTGAAGCCCTCCCAGCGTACGGAATTCGCGGACAAGCTCGACTACGCCTTCTCCTACGGCGAGGAGTTGGCCAAGCTCCTTCGGACCCACGGCTTCAAGAGCTCCGTCGGCCTTACTCTTGACGGACCTGAAGCTGAGTCGGACTTCGCGGTCTTGCTCGCCAACATGGCCCATGTTTTCGGGCCTGTTTCCCGTGATGACGTCGCCAAGCTTCTGGATCTGGACAACGAGTACTCCGACTACCACGTCGTCCCGCAACGAGCTCGTGTATGCCGTCCTCCCCACGGTCCTCCGCTCCACTGCCCTCACCCTGTATGAGGAGTCCGTGGAGGTGCATCCCCGCGATGGCCGCTGCGCATTGCAGCGCCTTCGTTTCCATGTGGAGGGCATCGGGGACCCCGACACGCATCGCTTTTGGGTCCGCCTCAGGGCGATCATTCTCGACGAGACCGTCGACCCCGCCCCGCAGCTTGCGGCCTTCCGCACGTTGGCCGACAAGCACAAGAAGATTCACCCGCAGTACGGCGACACCGACATGGTCGCGGACCTCGCTACAGCGTCCTCCGTACTTCTGCGGCCGTCTCCCCCCACGTCGCACCACTTTACCTGGTGGTGTTGCGCGACCTTGGGGCCAACGTCCCCTTCACCTTCGCCGCCCTCACCTTGCGCATCGCCAAGGTGTTCCGTGTCGAGTTCACCTTGGCCCGCCTCTCCGCGCCTTCCCCTCCGACATCTGGTGGTGCTGGGCGCGGTGGTGCTGGTGGCGGTGGTGGCAGGAGCGGTGGCGGCAGTGGTGGCGGTGGCAAGCCCACCGTCGGCTCCATGCATGCCCTCGGCTGGAAGAAGTTGGCGCCCCCCGTCGGTGAGTGGAAACCCGTGCGCAATGCCCGCTACCTGCAGTGGGAGGGCACCGGGCTCGTCTGTGTCACCTGCTTCCGCCTGTGGGCGGTGACCACGGGCCACCTTGACGCCGAGGGCGTGTGCCCCTACTCTTGTTCGGCATCCTTCGCTCCGGGGCGGGCGCCGGCTACCGCCCCCACGGCGGCCCCTCCTCCTCCGATGTCGGCGTGGCCGCCTGCGCCACCGCCGACAGCCCGTGCCAACTCTTTGCAAGCATTGGAGCCCCCGCCGCTGGACGACTCCACTCAGCCGGGTGCGGCAGCCATGACCGTCCGGTTCTCGGGCGTTGGCCTCTGCGATGAACAATCCGACGAAGAACTGCCTGATGCGACGCCGCCGGCTTTCCATGCCGTCCACGATGACGACGAGGAAGAGGACTGGCCGGCGTTCCGCTCGTCGCCTGTGTGGCTTCCGTCTTTCTCCGGCAGCACGGCTGCGGCGGTGTCGATCACCGACGTGACGCCGTCCGATGCACCGGCAGTGACCCCTTAGAGCATCGGGACCCCTGCCCTTCAATCCTGCGTAGAGCCACTGTTGTAAGTCAGCTGCTTGGCATTCTCGTTAGCTGGACCTTAATGTCCCCTGGACTTATAACATTTGTGTCTCTAGGGTTTAGGGTTGGGTACTGCCTTGGCACCTCACCTCTTCGGGGTGAGGTGGTGTCATGGGAACAATGACTTTAGCCCCCCCACTGTAAGGGGGTGGCAGTCCTGTCCGCCTGTGTCACCCCTCGACCCGCGGTGCCGTCTTGCCTGGCACGGTCCTGCTCAGATCAGGGAATAAAACACTTCCCGTATATTATTCAACCATCTTCGCACTGTGAAACCCGAGACACCTGCTTGACAGCTTTGCTCTAGGTTTCCGTGACATATATATATATACCCGACTCCGCCAATTACATATATATATTTCACTGTTCTTGTCATTCTGCTCGAGTTCGCCCGTCGGATGATCCCGATTGGTGACCCCTTCCAGGGGCAAGCGGACATGTTCGCCGTCCGCATCCCTGCGGGCGTGGACCCTCATGGACCCATCGAGGATTTCAACGCCGCGCTAAAAGCTGCGAGGACGAGGGCAACGCTTTTGGACGAGGACGTGAAGTCGCTTTTCATCAAAGCGCTCGACACCACCTTCTACCAGCCGGTGGTGTCCCGCTTGCTTCTTCACGACCAACGAGCCGCCCACGACCTACTCACAATCCAACAATGGGTACGTGAGTGCTACGGCGAGCACGTGCGGGCGGGCACGACCGCCACCGCGTCCGCACACCGGTACTCCCACGGCACGCACTTCATGGAGAGGAACAACGGTGCGTTTAGACGCGACGGGTGAGCTCGCGGACTTGAGGACGATGGTCCTCGACTTGAAGCGGCAATTGGCCGCCTTTCTCGCCACCGCCGACTCCGGGCCGTCCCCACGGGGGTTCACTCCTCGCGCGGACAAGCCGGACCGCTGCGTCAAGACCCGCTTCGCGGCCTCGCCCCTCCCCAAGGGGGGGAATTGGTCTCAAACCGTATCCAAGAAGGTGGCTTTCCATCGCGACACCGGTGCGACGATCCCGTACTACCAGAATCAGGTGTGCGCTGAGGGAAGCGATCTAACCTCGCTAGTTAGATATATTACCACCAAAACTATATATCCACCAGGGGTAAATCAATAAACGGTCACGCACTGCACTGTATCACATGAGATGATGTCACGGCAAAAGATTTACGCCTGTTCGGTTGTTTTGTTGTGCACCGTCGTGCCTTGAGAAAAAAGAAAAACCTTTTTTGCACCGCGACCGTGACCCTCCGCTCCGCGCTCACTCCACTCGTGACTCGACTCGCGACTGTGCACTGCTGCACTCGGACTGTCCACTCGACTGTCGTGTGTCCAGTTCTAGTTTTCTCAGTTTGTCTCGAGTTGTCTCAGAGTTTATACCACGTTTAAAACATGCTCGATGGTGTTACTTTGCTCGTTTGCTCGCATCAGCTGATCTCGTGATGCGAGCATGTTTCTTGTTTGCCCCCCGCCCGCTGTCAAATCGAAACTGCTCGCAGCTGCGAGCACCTCGACCGTCGCGTTGCGTCGCGTGCGGTTTGCACTCGGATTGTCCAGATCACCAGAGAATCCAGAATTAGGGCTCTTCCTCTACTATAAATCGGTTCTAAAGGAATAGGCGAGGGGCAAATGGCAGTACTGTAGGATGCTATGCTATAGAAGTTTGACGATGATCAACTTTAGGACGATGCTTATTTCGGTGCCATCATTTGAAATATATTCCAGTGTCTCATCTTCAGAGCAGTCACGACCTGCTAATCTCTCTCGTCGACTCTCCTTGGCTATCGTTGCGTGTCGCATTTTCTAGTTTTACCTTGCATACATACATATGTATATATATATCAATGCGCGTTGTAGCCTGTCAAGTGTTGGATAAACCTCGCCGTATTAATAATTTCTTCGAGATAGGGGGTTTTGGAACTTGTCGCTTTCCTTTCCGGCAGCAACACCCACGACCTGGTCCAGCATGAGAATTCCAGCACGGAAACTAAAGCGAGACAAAGCTCGGCAGCCACGTGGCCACACCAACAAGCGCGCCGGAAGTGTTTCGATTGACGTCACCAAGCCCGAAGGAAACTGTCGAATAGAGGGAGGCTCTCGGACGAGAGTAGAGTGGGCGTCGCAGGGACACCTGCCCAAAGTCGGAATACATTTACTTCAAAACGACCGCTTCGTTACTGTTCTGAAGGCAGCAGTCGCAAATACAGGGAGTTGCTCGGTGACACTACCCACGGGCCTTCTACCGGGATCGAACTACAGAATGAAGGTGCAGTCGGAAGCTAGTTTATTATCACAAGTCGAGGGGCGCTCCGCGACGTTCTGTCTGGATGTACGGCCTGGCATCACGATCACCCGCCCGAGAGCAAGCGAGGAGTTGAGAGGAGGCTCTCGGACGAGAGTAGAGTGGACGTCGCAGGGACACCTGCCCACAGTCGGAATACATTTACTTCAAAACGACCGCTTCGTTACTGTTCTGGAGGCAGCAGTCGTGAATGCAGGGAGTTGCTGGGTGACACTGCCCTCGGGCCTTCTACCGGGCTCGGACTACAGAATCAAGTTGCAGTCGGAAGCTACTTTTTTATCTCAAGTCGAGGGGCGCTCCGCGACGTTCTGTGTGGATCTTGGCAGCGCACGGCCTAGCATCACGATCACCTGCCCGAGAGCAAGAGGCTCTTGGGCAACAGGAGGCTCTCGGATGACAGTAGCGTGGACGTCACAGGGACTCATCCCGAAAGTCAGCGTTATGCTGCGTAAGGACAGCGAACTCATTATCATTTCTGTGCTGAAGAGAGCAATCCTGAATACAGGGAGTTGCTCGGTGACACTGCCCTCGGGCCTGCTACCTGGCTCGGACTACAGAATCGAGGTGCAGTCGGAAAATATTGTCCCTCCTAATGTCGAAGGCCTCTCCGAGCCCTTAAATATCTACGCTTTCGGCCTTCCCTCCCGCCCTGGTGTACGACGAGCACGGCGTCAAAGCCACCCCGACATTCCAGCACTAGCCCCCATCACCCCGAATCGGTCCCCGTTGGGACATGGAGACACGCCTCTTGCGGTGGTCAGGGAGGGAGAGGATCAGCTGAACGCCTCCATATCTCAGGATGAGCCGGAGTGGTGGCGCAGCTTGAGGAGGCACCACGACACTCTCGAGGCAGAGGCCTCCCAGGTAAGGCGCAATCTAATCCTACGCTCTAGGTTTCCAGCTCCAAGAGACACGTTGCCTTACCTGCACAACGCTGTATGGCGAGCCGCACCCGGGCGCTTTGCGGGGCGGCGAACGGGACTCGGGGAGCCAGCGATGCTGTTCTGCTTTCCCTTGCGCTTGAGATGAAGCGTTGTGCCACGAGCCTGACCTTTGCCCCCTCCCCTAAGCACTTTCTTTTGCCCCCACCTCCCTCCTCGACCTCACACTCTGATAGGTGCGGGAAGGATTCATCTGCCCTATCCTGTGCACCGTCATGCGATCTCCAGCCTTCCTGGTAGAGACTGGGAACACCTTCGAGCTCAGTGCGATTTTCGAGTAAGCCCCTCAAACCAGCTCTACTGCAATGCTGAGCACCATCTGCCCGACATCGCAGTGTCTTTGTGAACAGTCCCCCCGCTCGAGAGACTGCTCAGGGGCTCACGGCGCGTCCCGGAGATGGCGCTGTGGCAGCTGGAAGTGTAGCAGTGGCATTTGGCCTTTGGCCTTTGGGCCTCCTGAGCTGCGATCAGAGCGGCTGATTTCTGTAAGCGGAGTGCCTGCCTTTGAGGTCACCGCTTTTGTAGCCTTCTTTGAAGCGCGAGCTGTGTCGAGCATGCCATTCACGATGTCAGTTCCGTCTGTGTGCCAAAACAAGTCAAGGTGGTCGTAAATTCCCACCATGTAACGCGGCCGCACACCTGCAGGATCTTCAAGCGTCGCTATGTCCCAAGCCCCTCTGCAGTGCAGTAAAGGTGGCGAGACAGGATCTGGCCGGGTGTGACTCAGGTGCTGTTTCGGCTTGCCAGGTGGGTGGTGACGCAAAGGAAGCGCCGAGACCCACTGACGAGCGAGTCGTTCTCCAGCCCCATGATTGCACCGAACGCGCAGCTGCAGAGGGAGATCCGAAGGTGGTGTGAGAAGCGAGCAGCAGAGCTCGACAGCACGACACATGTGACCGATGCTGAGCACACGACACCTCTCCGTTGACGACTCCAACATCCACCTGGGAGCGCAGGGGTGCTGGATAAGCGTTGCTAGGGTGATGAACCTCGTGGAGGCCTGGCGGGCTCTCAAGGAGCGGGTGGTGGTCGGAGCGGGGTGGGATGCCGCGGTTAAGAGCCAGTGGGAGGAGGCGGGGCACTTTGTCTCGAAGGATCCTCGAGGCGGCTGTGATATATTTATGGACGAGGCCCTGCTGGCCCAGCTAATGTGCACTGCATGACATTCCAGCCGAGGCGCATCCTCGTTCTGCTGACGGGCGACGAGAGCTCCGGCCGTCCCAGCTTCCCTGAGGTGGTCGAGAATGCCCTCCGAAGTGGGTGGAGGGCGGAGGCGATGGCATACAGGGAGAGTATGAGCTGCATTTACAGCGGAGTTCCCCAAGACTTACCAGGAGCACTTTCAGCTTCGGTGTTTGGACGATCTGGAAATCTGTGTGTGACCAGCTCCTCCATCTTTCTAGCACAATGGCTTTCTAAGTAGCACATGAGGTTTAGCGTATGGGGTGGGCGGAGTTTATCCGCATGCGCCCGATGCAAGAGCAAATGATGGCATTGGGTTGTTCAAGCAGCGAGTGAGTGGTAGGCAGCCGCAGGAGACGCATGGCTGGGCACCAGGCAGTTGCCTGAGTAACCTGCTGACTCACTCGCTAAAGCAGCAGACTGTAGAACTATGCGACCTGTTCTGTGCAAGTGCGTCGCAGTGCGACCAATGATGGGTCAACCACCGATACCCATAAACCCCAACGGGGGTAGTAATTATATCTGAATGGTATCTGAATGGCGCTGCAGTGTTTTCCAGCAATGGCGGCGCATCAGGTGTGCAAATTTTGTGTAAGCAATCTTAGGAAATTTGTGCTAATTAGCATTTGATGCCAGGTGCAGGCAGAACGTCCACTGTCTGTTTGAAGAAACTGCTGAAAGCTGGCCGGATTGTTAGTCTACAGGAGGTTATTTTACAACTAGGGAACATGAAGTGGGCAGAAATAGGGGTACTGTTAGGTGCAGATTTTAGATAGTAACCATTTTCGAGTGATGTAAATATAGAATACGCATTGTGGCTTATTTGTAATCATTAATGCAATCTGAAGTTAAGGACACAAATTCTTAGAAAGTTAAGAACGTGTCGTCTGTTTCCAAGTTGTGTTTTTTACTGTCAGGATTTCACATAAAGGGATACCCAAAAATTGGGGATATATATTTATAAAAAAAACCACGTATACTTAGATTGGTGAATGTAACTACGCCGGTGGTATTCTGATCATAAATCGTAGCATTTTCGTGTTAATCGGGTCAACTTAATAATAAGTCGAATACCACCTCCGACACGCTGACGTCGGATTATGCTGATCAAACGATACCGCAGCAAGAGTACTCCGAGGCGCTGGCAGCGTCGGTGGCCACAGTAGACTTGCGGTCGAAAGAGCGATGCTAAAGGGCGTGCGTACGGTTGTTGTAGAAGGCAACGGAGTTGCGCCGCCTCACTCTCACAGCTTTCAAAGGGGAACACCCGTTTCGCAAGTTATTATCTATGTTGTCGAAACTAAATTGGGCTCATTTCGAGTTTTCGGCGTACAATGTATCATTTGAAAGGTATCGATGCGTCCGATAAGAAGTTGAATCTCGGCATGAAAACTCCAACCCTATTTTATTTTGATAAAGGCGAATCACTTTCGGTGAACTGGCCTCGCGTTGAAGCTTGTGCGCAGTGTGGCCATATGTACAGGCGTTTATTGGGCTTGAAGACCGCTAAATCGGTTGCTAACATCGATTATGATACAATGTTACAATATATTGCAGCATTAACTACGTGCGTGCTTGAAAGTGCGAATTGTAAGTAGAATGAGTAGGTGCAACAGTTCTCTTCCTCAGAAATCCAAAGCGCATCAAGGATGCGCACGCTCATCGGATGGCATTCTACACAGCAGTATGTAATATATAATCTGATATAATAGATATATGTAATTCACTATCAACGAGTTGTCGTCCACCAATGTCTCCTTGCCCACGGGCAGCTCATCGAGGTCGCACTCCGCCACGCCCAGCTCGGCCAAAGCGTGTACCGCGGGCACTGGACTCTGGTGAGCCTGCAGTGATTGGTCTCAAAACTGTTTTCGGATAACGGAACAGGTTACGAAAGCAAGACCTTCCGAAACCCGAGCATAGTCCGGAGAGCCAAGGCACCGGTGTACTAGGGGGGCAGAAAGCAGATTTGGGCACGCGTGCAGCGTATGCGGGGCAGACGAATACGCGAGGGCGGCGGCGGGCGCAGGTGCCCCGGTCTACAAAGCTCAATGAAGATAAGAGCTGATCCCGGTGGTGGCCGCACCGCCGGGGAGCCAGGCAGCGGGGACGGGGCCCAGGAGTTCTGAGCTTGAAGGAGGCTCCTTCCACAGTGATGGGAGACACACAGGTGGAACAGGATTAGCAGGAGACTGGAGGGACTCGGTGGTGGACAGTAATGGCTCATGGTAGAGTCGAGAACACGTGATGTCACCTAGCCACAGGATAGGTCAGTAGTCGCTATCGCGCAAAGTTTTGTAGTAAACAAGCCTCGTCATGCCGTATGGTAGGAGTTCGAATGTTTGAAAATATGCTGGATTCCGTTCTGCGTGCGAAATTGAAATTCTGGAACCACCCCACACAAATATGAGTGATGCAAACACATGGCAAAATCATTGTAATAATGATCAAACGATGATGATCGCCACCTTCTCTTTCAATCTTATTTGCGAGTTTACGCGTAATCCAATTAATTGTAACCGCTGTGAGGCAGGGGTGCAGTATACAGAAATCAGGTAGCAGTGGTTACTGGTAAAACTTAGTGCCAGGAACCGACTGGGTATTCGATTCTCAGACCTCTAGGATACAAGGAACCCTCCTTACCTACTGGATCACTGCTAAAATACATTACGATATTTCAAAACTATTCTCCTGTGCACACAATATCAGGGGAATTTCCGGTGTGGAGTACATACGTCCCTAAGGCAATACGATACATTTACTTTCTCAGTGGTGTTCGCGATCAATAGTATGCATGTGTAATAGTATACATGTGTAATTTGCACGTTTTTTGCGTTATTACTTTCGTTTAATAGAAACACGTTTTGAGGGCCCGAAACTAGCTATTCCCAGGGCGCTTGCCCTTGCTCTGTACTGACGAAATAGACGTTTCGAAACAGCATCGTCAAGATAAGTTCCCACTCACAGTTTTCTCCTCGGCAGAACTCTGCGCACGGATGTCAGTCGATGAAATATCCTCCCGAAAGGAGGGCACCGCTTGAAACAGCCCCTCGAACCCTGCAGGCGGTACAAAAACATCAACGCATCATTATACTTCGAGGGTAGGGCCCGGCAACTGCCAGCCAAGAGTGCTGACGTCGGTGTCATCCTCCCAACAAAAATATTCCGACAGGCGCAGTTCAAACCTCAGGGCTGTCAATCGGACGAGCACAAGGGCACCTTTCAGACATCTGGGGTAGGGTTTTGTCTGGAGATGGAGAATATCTTACCTTTCGGGACGTCCACATCTGCCAGCGACTCCCAGGTCCCTTCCTTGTTCAGTCGCCCGGCAACAAGGAAGCTGCAACCGTGGCTGCGGATCTCGGCCAGAGCGTTAATCATGAGCTCACGGCTGTCCTCATAATATTTCGGCATAACGATGCGTACCGCGGTGTCCGCGCCAATCACAAACGTGGATCCCGGCAGTAGCCGTGCCTTCCCGACGTACAGCGGCTCGTCCGTGCACACCACTGCGGGCAATGCAAATCTGGGTTCACCCTTAGTCCACAACTACCCTTCTGCATTTGGCTAATGATGGTAATTTTTCCTGCTCTCACCGAAAGCTGTGAGCACAAGCTTACAGAAGGAAGAGAGCGTGAGGCCCACCCAGGTGCCAGGCCGAAGCCGAATGCTCCGGAGCCCACCGAACGGTCACTGAAGCAAGCCGGCACCGGGCACGCCGCACTACAAGAAGGGATCTGCTGGTGTTGAGCATCTGCTCGCAAGAAGTGAACAGCTGGCAGGATTGAGGCGAAGACTCAACGTCACATGCTCTGACCTGGGGGGCTATCGGAGAGAGAAAGCTGCAGCTCTGACCTGGGGAGCTATCGGAGAAAGCTGCAGCTCTGACCTGGGGGGCTATCGGAGGAGAGAAAAAGCTGCAGCTCTGACCTGGGGGCTATCGGAGGAGGAAGCTGCAGCTCTGACCTGGAGGCTATCGGAGGAGAGAGAAAGCTGCAGCTCTGACCTGGGGGCTATCGAGGAGAGAGAAAGCTGCAGCTCACCTGGGGGCTATCGGAGGAGAGAAAGCTGCAGCTCTGACCTGGGGGGCTATAGCTGGCTGACCTATCGGAGGAGAGAGAAAGCTGCAGCTCTGACCTGGGGGCTATCGGAGGAGAGCTGCAGCTCTGACCTGGGGGCTATCGGAGGAGAGAGAAAGCTGCAGCTCTGACCTGGGGGCTGCCTCGGAGGAGAGAGAAAGCTGCAGCTCTGCCTGGGGGCTATCGGAGGAGAGAGAAAGCTGCAGCTCTGACCTGGGGGGCTATCGGAGGAGAGAGAAAGCTGCAGCTCTGACCTGGGGGGCTATCGGAGGAGAGAGAAAGCTGCAGCTCTGACCTGGGGGGCTATCGGAGGAGAGGAACTGCTCCACGCGACGATCGACCTCCAGACGTGATATTTTGCCTTTGTCTGCGTTCCCCACGGACATCTCGAACGCTGGTATGAGCCCTGGTCTCAGGAGACTTGCGGCCTCCAGCAGCTTGCGGTGGCCTTGATGCAACGGGTTGAACGAGCCTGGCAGCAACACGCGGCTTCGACAGGCTCCCCGCAGCGTGCCCGTGCTCGAGACCTCCACCACGTGCTCGTCCCCAGTCAGCAGCGCACCAACAGCATCCTCCAGATCCTCTCGCCGTGTCACCACGGATTCTCCCGCGCCTGCGCCTTCCAGCTCATGCGCTGAAACAGCCTCCCCAACCCCGTTCACCCTATATACGACGCCGCTCGGAACTTGTTTCACCCGCCTCCTCACTGCATGAAATGTCGCTCGGGACTTGTTCTCACTGTATGCAGTGTCGCTCGGAACTTGTTCTCACTGTATGCAGTGCCGCTCGGAACTTGTTCTCACTGTATGCAGCATCACTCGCAACTTGTTCTCACTGTATGCAGTGTCGCTCGGAACGTGTTCCATCCGCCTCCGTGCGTTCCCGAGTGCAGTGGTGTTGCGCAGGTGAACTTATGCTCTCTATTTCTCAGCGCGGCGAGTGCAGCGGCGGCGGCGGCGAGTGAACACGGGATGCAGAACGAGTTGTCCGAGCGAGCAGGTACCCGCCCTGTATGCAGGACCTAGCCCCGGGGGTAACAGTATGCAAGAGGCTCAATCACTGGGACCTAGAACGGCAACGGACCTAAAAGTTGACAGTCCACGCGGCTGGCGTCGGTGAGAGCCTGCACCATCAGGAGCGACGCCACGTGGTCCTCAGCTCCGCGGCTCCTCAGTCCTTTGCTGAGCTCCAGCTGGTAAAAGTGCACGTCCCGACTGCTGTACGCCGCCGCGAAGCACCGGTGTGACCCCCGTTTTGGCGGCTCTGAGGCCAGCGCACACGTCACGGCGACGCCGACCACGTCCTGTCCCGGCTCCGACAGCTGGACTGCACGGAGGTACGCCGCGCGTGCTGCACAGAAGTACGCCCCGCGCCCCAACCCGAGCCTGACAGAGGAATAGCGAATACACAGGACACGTCAGTCGTCCCGTGTGACTCGTGTCAAACTGTGTCACCAGGAGGCGGGGGCGCAAGCCGGCGAAAAGCGACTGTTGTGGGGAGGAAAGAACGGCGGCAACCCTGGTGCCATGTGCGCACTGAGCTTTTGTTCCCCGAAAGGAGGAATACTGCGCGGGAAAGGATGCCGTTGCGAAAAAAGGTCGCCTAGCGCTGCGCCAAAGAGCTACAGCGCCGCGCTGCCCTAAAGAGCTTACAATACGGAGGGCAGAGCTGCTGGCGTACCCAAGTCGTGGGCTGTCTTCTCGCTCACGTATTGCTCTGGCTCGCTGCCAAGAAGATCAATCATGGACTGGCGCGCGTACGGCACCACCACCTCGAGCACGGTGTTTGATGCGCCCGGCACAGACAGGATTTTCCCCGCGCCCTGGCCGTGCGTACAGTGCCCTGGTCAAGTGGCGCGGCTCCGCCGCTGGTGTGCGGAAAGTATTCCGTTAGCCTATTGCAAGGGGGACTTAAGTGGGAGAGCCTCCTAAGAATGGGCGTGATGAGGCTAAGGACTGAGTTAAGTCTTTCTCATTCTGCCTTTGCGCTGACCCGGTCCTCGGCAGTACACACCCACCTGCATCCGACTTCTCTGACTTCGCGGATCGCGCGCTCTTCGCACGTTTTATAACGACCACTTCATTGTTTCCCCTGATACGGACGGGTGTCCTTCCGAGAGAGGGGAACGGGATCTGGCTCAAATTGATCGCCGTGCAAGGGTGTCATAGAAAAGGTCTTCCGAGGTACAATATCTGACATTCGTGTAAGGAATGCGTGCAGCGACGACATAACGTAACGCCCAGGGCACGCAAACAGGTGCAAAATGGAGACTATACTGAAGTCTCTTGTGTCGTTAATGATCCCAGGCATGATTGGGTTTGAGTTTAAACGCGTAGTTGCTACACGCGATCTCACTGACTTCGCGCTCGCGGGTCGCTCTCACACGAGGAGACCAGCAACCAGTGGCAGGTCGAGCACAGCCAGCAATCAGCAGCATACACAGGGGCTTAAGTTATGACGGGATCCGGTGACAATTCTCGCCGCACAAATCAAACTCTTTCCCTGCGATAACGTGCAAGCATGTGTGGGGGGGAAGCTGATTGAGGTGTGCAAACCAGCAAGCCCACCTGAGAGGCCCCACCGGATACGTACACAACCGCCTTCGTGGGGCATGCGTGCAGCTTTCTGATGGTTTCCTCTTCAAGAGAACTGACGTCTGGATTTGAGGCGCTTGCAGCGCCCGCAGCAGCCATGATTACGGACTGACGAAGCCCCTTCGGGAAAATAGATCTATCGTGCCGCAAACCGAAACCACGGAATATTCGCTGGCAGCTCGCTAACGAGGGTGACAATTTTCGAGGCAATTTCTCACGATTCCACGCCCGATGAATGTAAGCGCGATTTACACTTCTACAAGCGATCATTAAGCCAAAACTCCGTTTGTGCTGCTCACGAAAATGCGGACGGCTTTTTGGTCAAAATATGATATCTTTAACTTGGTACTTGTGTCACCATTCTTGTAGCACCAGCGCGGGGCTGGCACGTGGCAACCGACCGAGAGCGCCCATCGGAGCGCGCCTGTGTTAACACATGTGCGAGATGGGAAGTACAGTAGGGCGAGGGGTATAAACTAGTTTATACCCCTTGCAGTAGGGGGGTGCCTGTCGTGTGGGTGTGCTTGGGTTGCTGGGGGCTGCGCGGGGTTGCTGGGGATATTCATATTGGGAAAAGTAGGGGTTTGGGAAAAGTAGGGGTTGGGTAAGGGGGAGTGTGGGAAAGATGTAGGCACCCCGAAGGGTTCATCTCACATCTGTCTACTCGACATGAAATCGGTATTTAATTATATTTTACACGCTAAAAACTCATATTGTATCGCTGAGCGGAGCGGCATCGTTCAGCGGCTTCAGCCACGAACATTCATGGCCGGGACGGTGCGTGGGGCGCTGAAACTAGGACGTGGAGGGGAACGAGGATGTCGTAGAGCCCAGTTGTTGATAGGGGAATCTACCCGGACGGTATAAAATTATTGAGGTGTGTTGGAATTTCAGAACCGCTAGAGTGTTTCGGTGCGGATAACATAAAGTGTGAAAATACTTGAATAAAACCTAAAGGAACCCAGTTCGGTCACTCGGTAGTTCGACAGGTCATCTAGCAGTTGACCACGCAGATGGGCAGTCTCGCGCAACACGAGATACACGTGATGCCTCAGGGGCAATACCTGCAGCACACAACTCACAAGTGGTCCGCAACCCAGCAAGGGAGCGGGTATGGGCCGATGAGCATTTTGCCCATGAGGACCGTTACCCCAAAATTAAGCATAATACATTACTCATATACACACGTACAAAATAATATCAATGCCCGCGATAACACGTTCACAAAGAGAATTTTCGTTCAAACACACGTGGCAAACAACGAAATAAGTATACGCACTTTTTTACGACACTTTAGTATACTTTATCGCATCAAATTCGATGAAAATGCTTCACTTGGTCTTGCTCATATTAGCATAAGCCACTCGCTTGGATCGCAATGAAATCAATGACAATGCTTCGCTGGGATTTGCTCATGCTCGCATAATCCACTCGCTTGCAATGCGCTCCATCCATTTTGCATCCAAAAGTTGTGTGCTTGGCGCATCCTGCCGAGTGCTACTCGAAGACCTATCACTGACAGTGTTTCCTCTTCGCCATCATGGGAGCTCGAGGCTGCAGTCGATCCGCGATCTTTACACTTTGATATGGTTTCATTCGTACTGCCACTCAGAACATGCGCATTGGGGAGTTGGGCAGCTGGCTTGTGGCCTCATGCGCCTCCGTGGGCGCGCATCCTCGGGGAGCCAGGCAACCAATTCCAACATACCCGATGGGACGGTGGGCAATATGCTAAGCCATATCCATATGGCGAGCAGAGCAGCCAGCTCGGGCACTCCCATGGGAAGCTGAGGATTAGAGGCGGCACACTGAAGCACATCTGCGGAGAGCCGGGAAGCCGGCTCTGGCATACCCGGTGCGAGCTGGACCGTAGGCTTACAAATACTTGCTCCAACATAGTGGCGTGTGTTCAAATGGCTCATAAAGCTTGACTGCTCGTTTGCCGCTCGCCACGCGGTAGCCAACGGTTTGGCTCAACAGCTAGGACTTTCATAGACAATATAACCAAATCACTTACAAAGGTGCATGTCTATCGAGAACTAATTCTCACCGATCTCGACGCTTACTCAAATTTCATTGTTCCTCGGGGCAATAATGGATGGGCAATGGCCCAACTGTAGGATCCAACAAAATATGAGTATGCTGAACGTTTTGCATACCTTCAGTACCTAGTTGTAGTATGTGGGTGCCATTGGATCGATTTTCAATAGCCGTTTCAAATGAGAAACATTGAGCCGGCGCCATATCCTCTCTCTACGTTGCGCGGAGTCATCAACATAGAGCTTGGGCGATGCCATCTGTACCCCCGACACAATCATGAATAATGCTAAGGTGCACAATGTATCCACTCGAAATGCTGAGCTTCTCAAAGGGAAAACAACGCTGCTTCGCTGGCTTAACACATGAAAAAAACTTACTACCACAGGTCATTATTGGTGAAAAAAATTTACTACCACAGGTCATTATTGGTGAAAAATCGAACGATATCATCATATAGGAGGGGCAATATAAGATACTAACATCGCACATCCCAATATATGCTACACCAAATACGCGGATCGCGCAATCATGCAGGGATGCATTATTGCCAGTACAACACACACCAAACCTGATGAGGAACGGCAACAGATGCCAGTCTGCTCCCGGCCCGGTGGACGAGAGAAGCCGGAAGAAGCAGGGTTGGGCCGTGACAAGATACTACGTACGCATTCTGTGCAAAAGAGAGAAAGTATGGGGCCATAAGGACTTCAGCCACATAGACACATTGACGGAATATAATGAGGCCAGCCCAACAACACCCCCGTGGATGGAAGAAGGGTGCAGAAGCGGTTTTAGATCATGACATAGCACCACATTCACACTATGAAATAATGCAGTGGCGGTTTGGATGATTCTCTAGGCATGAATTATTGCCATGTATATCGTCATGAATCACTGCCATGTTTATCACCCACTTACTAATAGTTTCACGTCCGACACTTAGGTAACGCGGATCCGTGACGACTCGTCTTGTTCAGGCTGGGTTGTCCAAGGCTGTCTTCAAATGGTGTAATTTTGTTTAAATTGGAGTTCAATGGAATTTTAGTGGTTTCAGAAACCAGAATCCGTGACTCCCGTTGCAGTAGATCAGTATGACACATGTAGCTCCGTGACTCTGTACAGCAGTACAAATGGTCACGAATTGACACGGTCATTCGGCTCTGTTCCTTTTGCTTCATAGCAAACAGGAGCTTCACGGGTACCTAGCCAGCCAATCTGTGAGGCACACCGTAAAATTTTTGCGCAATCTATGTTCACCTGAATCACACCTGCGTTCACTAGAATGGACAGGATGTCTGCTCAGGGAGGCCAGGTGAGTGGTCACACGATCGGGACTTCCCAGTTGAATTTCCCGCCCCTCCCGAGACAGGCGCCTTCAGAACAGAAGTCGGTGCTGTTACAACATAGAAGAAGTTACTTCAGGAGATTTTGGAAGTGCATCGGCAGCAGCAGCCTCAGCAGCAGCAACTGCGGGTGGAATCGATGGGGGGACAGTCTGAGCTCCTGAAATTCACGAGCTGAACTCGAAACAATCGGCAACATCGGATCGTGAGGGCTCAACGGAGAGCGCCGAGGTAGATCAAGATGGACCGTGGATCAAGATGGACCATGGATCAAGATGGACCATGGATCCAGATGGACTCCGCCCGCAGAGAGGAACCCCTCCCTCAGAAATAGGCGTCATTGACCTGCAGAACGCCGCAGTTGTACGGCTTACGCACGGAAAAGATGTGCGGCGCGCTGGACAAGCAATCAAACTCCTCCACGAAGAATGATGACTGCGTGTTACTGCGACCTTGGAGCCGTCACTCCCTGACCTGCACGATATCATCCAGTACGCCGACTCGACGCTAGAACTGGCTGATGACGGCGCCTCCGAGAAGAGAGAGCTGGAGTACAGGCTAATTGAATTACCCAACTCTGCTCACGGTGTGTCCTCCCTGTGGTGCAACGGGTGGACGGCGCTGCAGCTGCGCGCACAGCTGGACGCATACTCCTCTTCTCACGGCAGCGATGCCATGCGGGCAAAACTCTCTCCTTTGTAAAGAGCCGTGCAGGGACTCCAAGCGGCGTAACTGCGCCAGTTATCATAATCCTGCCGAGTGATCGCGGAGATCACAGGGCAGATGAGGCGCGTCACATTACGAGGCTGCCAAGGGGTCTGCTGTCCAGGATCCACAGCTGGCGGCTGGCGAAGGGGTTAATGGCGTGGGAATCGGGGGGAGGGTGTGAATGCGAGCCTCGGGCAGTCGCGGACCCGACGGAACAAGCTGCATCGCCACAGCGTGGCGAAGACACAGGAAGCATCGAGAGTAAGTTTACTACGGCATCTGTATACGATCCCGGAGGCGCACCTGACAGCACTCCCACACGGCGTCCATGCAGGCCAGGGGAGCCATAGTTGGGCGTCCATGCGCGCATTGCAGCGCCAGACGGGTTTGCTTCAGGCGGTCCAGTAGCGCCGTGCACTCCTGGTGTGACAGCTCGTCGCCGAACATGATAGCGCTCCGGCATGCCTGCAGTACCCCGCCCTGAGCTGGCCAGCCAGCCGAGAGCGCCCCACGTCCGTCCAGCGATGTTGTGGCGGATGAGGGTGCAGCGGAAGACTTGCGTTGCGCGCGGGGCATACCTTGGACTGCATCAGGCGCACCGCAGCGAGGGGAATGGACCACTGCGCGGCACTGGTGCCCACCAGGGATGCCAGGTGCTCTTTCAACGGAGCTTTCCGCAGGGCCTACCTCACGCACCCCGCCCCGCCCCGCCCCGCCCCTCGTGAGGCGATGCTTGCCAGCGCCACAGCCAGCTAGAAGCGCTCTGCACCGCGTGTCTTAACGCAGACAAAATTTCGTGCACGCCACCGGAGACGTGCACAGATGCCCCCAACTTGCATTGGCGAGTGCACCGGAATTTGGACAGGACAGTACGGCGGGCGGGCTCCACACGAAGTCCAGGTAAATGCACGTTTAACTCATACGCATCCGCCATGCTGTGATCTGTGACCACAAACCAGATGTAGGTCTTCGGGATCCCCGCGGATCCTGGCTCCAGATCTCCTATCACCACCCACTACGGATACCCCGCGCAGAATCCTCCTCCAGGATCAATGACCCTGTAACCAGACCTTGTGCAGCAGCCCTGTTGCAAGGCTTTCTGTAACCACCCTGGAGAGCCGCCTCCTGTGCAATAGCTAGGGAGGGCTACACGAGGTGACCGCTGTGGTCTTACATTCCGTTACTGCCATGGAACGCCATGCCTTTCCGACTGACAAGAGCTAATCAGCTGACAAGGCTTCACACCTTCCCCTCGATGTGCGGTGCCGAGAGCAGCTGGACTGAGAGTGAGGTGGGACTGCACTGCCAGCGCCATCCCCATTGCTCCAGCTTTGCCTGCGCCGCAAGAGTGAAAGTGGGCCGTCACGCTGACTATGATTGTGCCCTGCCTGCATCTGTGATACAAACAAAGACGACATACTACACATCTGTGCTCCTCCCGCTGTCTCATCGCCCTGCCGTCCACCTCCCGCATCGCCTGCTGTCCGCCTGCCTCATCGCCCCGTTGTCCGCCTGCCTCATCGCCATGCTGTCCACCTGCCGCATCGCCCTGCTGTCCGCCTGCCTCATCGCCCTGCTCTCCGCCTGCCGCATCGCCCTGCTGTCCGCCGCATCGCCCCGTTGTCCGCCTGCCTCATCGCCTTGCTGTCCGCCTGCCGCATCGCCCTGCTGTCCACCTGCCTCATCGCCCCGTTGTCCGTTTGCCTCATCGCCCTGTTGTCCGTTTGCCTCATCGCCTTGCTGTCCACCTACCGCATCGCCCTGCTGTCCACCTGCCTCATCGCCCCGTTGTCCGCCTAAGCGAGCTGCTGCATCTGCTGTCCATCTGCCTAAGTGCGCTGTGGTATCTGCCGTCGGATCCGTATCTCTGCACTGATCCACCTCAGCAGAAGGCACTACCACAAAAGCTCCAGAACCTCTCCATCAAAATCAAGCAAGGTGTGGCGCCTGAAGGGGGGGGACAGCCCTTCCTCATCCTGCCAATACACACTGCCTCATGGGTCACACCTGATGTGTTTGCAGGGCCGCCATCTCCCCTGGGGTGAGGGAAACATCCTCTGATGGCAGCAGCAGCATTCGCTGCACATTGATCTGCACAGAGTGACACACCTCACCGGCACCTTCCACCTTGTAATCTGCACAACGTGGCACACCTCACCGGCCCCTTCCACC
>LGRX02005758.1:0-15674 GCA_001247695.2 Cymbomonas tetramitiformis
GAGGTATTATGACCGGCGTTTGTGGCTGGCTTGTGCTTTTCAGGAAATGCGTATACTTAAATAATTCTTAGATGGAGCTATGGAGCTCGGATGCGAGCAAATGAGATTGTTTTGAAAAGGTATTCCCCTCCTCTTTTGGGTTCCGTGTCGTATGTTGGCCCTAGGGCGGATGTTTGTTTGTTATTCGCGTGTGAACATCGAGCTGGCGCTGGCTCCGCTGTTTCTAGGGCATCTTTGATATTTCGTAGCATGAGCTACAGAGCTCGGATGTGGGCAAATGCAAAAGTTTTCGGTAGCTAATAGTACCCTCTTTCAGTTTTACTTGCGTATGTAGGACCACAGGCGGATGTTTGTGAGGTATTATGACTGGCGTTTGTGGCTGGCTTGTGCTTTTCAGGAAATGCGTACACTTAAATAATTCTTAGATGGAGCTATGGAGCTCGGATGCGAGCAAATGAGATTGTTTTGAAAAGGTATTCCCCTCCTCTTTTAGGTTCTGTATCATGTGTTGGCCTTAGGGCGGATGTTTGTGTGTTATTCGCGTGTGAACATCGAGCTGGCGCTGGCTCTGCTGTTTCTAGGGCATCTTTGATATTTCGTAGCATGAGCTACAGAGCTCGGATGTGGGCAAATGAAAAAGTTTTCGGTAGCTAATAGTACCCTCTTTCAGTTTTACTTGCGTATGTAGGACCACAGGCGGATGTTTGTGAGGTATTATGACCGGCGTTTGTGGCTGGCTTGTGCTTTTCAGGAAATGCGTATACTTAAATAATTCTTAGATGGAGCTATCGAGCTCGGATGCGAGCAAATGAGATTGTTTTGAAAAGGTATTCCCCTCCTCTTTTGGGTTCCGTGTCGTATGTTGGCCCTAGGGCGGATGTTTGTTTGTTATTCGCGTGTGAACATCGAGCTGGCGCTGGCTCCGCTGTTTCTAGGGCATCTTTGATATTTCGTAGCATGAGCTACAGAGCTCGGATGTGGGCAAATGAAAAAGTTTTCGGTAGCTAATAGTACCCTCTTTCAGTTTTACTTGCGTATGTAGGACCACAGGCGGATGTTTGTGAGGTACTAGGCGGATCGATCTCAAAAAGAGATCTCCACTAGGCCAACTGACCGTAGGATCATGTGCGCAAAAGTGCTTCGCTTTTTGCATCCCAACATGCCATGCCATAACGCGTGGGTGGCGTTGCAGTAAATGTACGCGACTGTAGTGGCACTGTCATCGTTAGCGTCTGGTGATCGTGAGATCGGAAGTTCGTCTGTGTCGCCCGTTGGGATTCGCGCTTTGCTGCTGCTGATTAAGTAAGTAAGTAAGTAAGGTAATTTGGTCAGGTTCCAAATCATAAGGAGCAGAGGTTTATGAATGGCGTTTGTGGCTGGCTTGTGCTTTTCAGGAAATGCGTACACTTAAATAATTCTTAGATGGAGCTATGGAGCTCGGATGCGAGCAAATGAGATTGTTTTGAAAAGGTATTCCCCTCCTCTTTTAGGTTCTGTATCATGTGTTGGCCTTAGGGCGGATGTTTGTGTGTTATTCGCGTGTGAACATCGAGCTGGCGCTGGCTCTGCTGTTTCTAGGGCATCTTTGATATTTCGTAGCATGAGCTACAGAGCTCGGATGTGGGCAAATGAAAAAGTTTTCGGTAGCTAATAGTACCCTCTTTCAGTTTTACTTGCGTATGTAGGACCACAGGCGGATGTTTGTGAGGTATTATGACCGGCGTTTGTGGCTGGCTTGTGCTTTTCGGGAAATGCGTATACTTAAATAATTCTTAGATGGAGCTATCGAGCTCGGATGCGAGCAAATGAGATTGTTTTGAAAAGGTATTCCCCTCCTCTTTTGGGTTCCGTGTCGTATGTTGGCCCTATGGCGGATGTTTGTTTGTTATTCGCGTGTGAACATCGAGCTGGCGCTGGCTCCGCTGTTTCTAGGGCATCTTTGATATTTCGTAGCATGAGCTACAGAGCTCGGATGTGGGCAAATGCAAAAGTTTTCGGTAGCTAATAGTACCCTCTTTCAGTTTTACTTGCGTATGTAGGACCACAGGCGGATGTTTGTGAGGTATTATGACTGGCGTTTGTGGCTGGCTTGTGCTTTTCAGGAAATGCGTACACTTAAATAATTCTTAGATGGAGCTATGGAGCTCGGATGCGAGCAAATGAGATTGTTTTGAAAAGGTATTCCCCTCCTCTTTTAGGTTCTGTATCGTGTGTTGGCCTTAGGGCGGATGTTTGTGTGTTATTCGCGTGTGAACATCGAGCTGGCGCTGGCTCCGCTGTTTCTAGGGCATCTTTGATATTTCGTAGCATGAGCTACAGAGCTCGGATGTGGGCAAATGAAACAGTTTTCGGTAGCTAATAGTACCCTCTTTCAGTTTTACTTGCGTATGTAGGACCACAGGCGGATGTTTGTGAGGTATTATGACTGGCGTTTGTGGCTGGCTTGTGCTTTTCAGGAAATGCGTATACTTAAATAATTCTTAGATGGAGCTATGGAGCTCGGATGCGGGCAAATGAAACTGTTTTGAAAAGGTATTCCACTCCTCTTTTGGTTTCCGTGTCGTATGTTGGCCATAGGGCGGATGTTTGTTTGTTATTCGCGCATGGAACATCGAGCTGGCGTTGGCTCCGCTGTTTCTAGGGCATCTTTGATATTTCGTAGCATGAGCTACAGAGCTCGGATGTGGGCAAATGAAAAAGTTTTTGGCAGCTAACCGCGCCCTTTTTCAGGTTCACTTGCGTATGTAGGCCCACAGGCGGATGTTTGTGAGGTATTATGACTGGCGTTTGTGGCTGGCTAGTGCTTTTCAGGAAATGCGTATACTTAAATAATTCTTAGATGGAGCTATGGAGCTCGGATGCGAGCAAATGAGATTGTTTTGAAAAGGTATTCCCCTCCTCTTTTAGGTTCTATATCGTGTGTTGGCCTTAGGGCGGATGTTTGTGTGTTATTCGCGTGTGAACATCGAGCTGGCGCTGGCTCCGCTGTTTCTAGGGCATCTTTGATATTTCGTAGCATGAGCTACAGAGCTCGGATGCGGGCAAATGAAAAAGTTTTCGGTAGCTAATAGTACCCTCTTTCAGTTTTACTTGCGTATGCAGGACCACAGGCGGATGTTTGTGAGGTATTATGACTGGCGTTTGTGGCTGGCTTGTGCTTTTCAGGAAATGCGTATACTTAAATAATTCTTAGATGGAGCTATGGAGCTCGGATGCGAGAAAATGAGATTGTTTTGAAAAGGTATTCCCCTCCTCTTTTAGGTTCCGTGTCGTATGTTGGCCCTAGGGCGGATGTTTGTTTGTTATCCGCGTGTGAACATCGAGCTGGCGCTAGCTCCGCTGTTTCTAGGGCATCTTTGATATTTCGTAGCATGAGCTACAGAGCTCGGATGCGGGCAAATGAAAAGGTTTTCGGTAGCTAATAGTACCCTCTTTCAGTTTTACTTGCGTATACAGGCCCATAGGTGGATTTTTGTGAGGTATTATGACCGGCGTTTGTGACTGGCTAGACCCCCCATACCCTAAGCGTGGCAGTGGTGGAAACGTGGCAATGGTGGGAAGAGACCTCAACGCTCATCGCGTTCATCACTAGAGCCTGACCAGAGGAAGAGGCGTTAATGATGGTTATTGTGTATTTTGTATACATATTTGGAATGCAATCTTGAACCATATCGTGAATAGTACAACATATTGATAGGAGTAATAAAGCACCCATTGAGAAAGACGGGACCACTCTTAGATCGGCGGCTAATAACCACATACCACTGAGTACTTTTCATGGCATATGACACGGTGTAATGAATTAGGGGCAAAATCTTGATGGGGTATGCCGTGTCTTTCACAAGAAATACGATTGAAATGAAAAAGTTATGACATTTTGTATTATTTTCAAACTGCAGATAACCTGTTCTGCTGGCCAACTAGAGTTTTTGACACTGGTATCTCGCGTACGGAGAGTTCAAGGCACCTCCCGGACATGCGTCAAGCAGCAAACCTGCATTAAATAACCCCATGCTGCCACCATACAAATTTTGGGGGATTCGGAGGACCCCCCCTGACAAGTAGTTCCAGAGTCTACGGATGCCCATCAACTCAATCTGCGTTACAAACCCTAAGTAATAATCGCGCTATTTCGGTCTGTAGACTCGGGTTCCAGAGTAGTGTAGTAACGATACAAAAATTCTCTCGTTTGATAAGTTATAATGCCTGAAAAATATAAGAACCCAAGATAGGTTTGAAGTCCAGATACGATGCAGTACAGCTCACACTGCAAGATAAGTTAAGCAAAACCTAGCTGCTTGCTAATAATAAAACATTTACGCGAGCAAAGGGGACAACGTCCTGATATGTAAAGCAGGCTAGTGAAAACACCAGGGGCTACTCCCTCTGCTATAGCGCGCCCACAAAAGGGCTCAGCCCGCTTTTCAGCAGGGTGACATCTAGAGAAAAAGCTAAGTGCTAGGCAATAAAAACTCTAGAAGATGGAGAAGCAGCCATGGCGAGGTGAGTGGAGGGGCAAAGGGGACAACGTCCTGATATGCAAAGCAGGCTAGTGAAAACACCAGGGGCTACTCCCTCTGCTATAGCGCGCCCGCAAAGGGGCTCAACCCACTTTTCAGCAGGGTGACATCTAGAGAAAAGCTAAGTGCTAGGCAATAAAAAAACTCTAGAAGATGGAGAAGCAGCCATGGCCGGGTGAGTGGAGGGGTGGCTGAATCTGAGCGGTGGGGAGGGAAGTCGAAGAATTAAGGGGGGTTTTGGAGACGTTGAGGAAGGTGGCCGATGGGCGGGGGGAGAGGGGGTGGCGGGGAGGGGAGGGGGACGGCCCTCCTTGGGGTCTCGTTGGGAGCCGGGAGTTTTACACTTCCCAGCTCCCAAACCATCTTATATCGCAAGACTTTTGAAAATCATTGCAAGAGGGTTTGAAGAAAATCGTTTGACTGTTGCACGGCTTCCGTTTCTATCATGGTTTCATTGCTCGAGATGTCAACTGTATGTGGGTCAGTGTTTAAGGTGGTGGTGGTGTTTAACATAAACACATCTCGCCTGTTTTTGGTGTGTTGCCTACAACGAATTCTTGAAAGTTTTTTGAGGAGTGGTTTAATCTAGTAGTAAGGCACCGACTATAGGGCACGCTTTTTTTATCACTATAAAAACCCTATAAAAACCCTATGACATATGTCATAACCCTATGTCATATATGTCATAAGTCATACAAGAAAATGACAAGTAAATAACAAGTAAAATGACCAGGAAATATACAATAAATCTACAATAAATAATTACGTAATAAATGATAAATAAATTACGTAAATAAATGTGTAACAAAATAAAATTTAAATAAGTTCTTAAATAAATTTAAATAAGTTCTTAAATGAATTATATAAATGATGTATATTATTACATATATATATTATAAATTGTTCTTAAGTTATTTTATGGAAGTTCCGATAATCTTCTTGCAAGTTCTCTTTTAGTACCTTTAAAATCTAAGAAGTTTCGTGCACACATACGTTTTAAATCATCTTTTGTGCTAAAATTGGAATTACATTGATCTATAATTTTCAAATTACACCCACCGTCCAAATAATGTTCATTGATATTTTCAATAAAATCGTAATACTCTTGTTCGCGTTTATTAGGTGAATCCCTCAAAAGAATTGTAGTGGTATTACCATTTTTTATAAAATTGTATTCATCTCTAATATTGTCAATCGCATTTGCACCAAGCGTGTTTACCTGTAGCGTGTGTTTAGCGTGTGTTTATAAATCGCTTCACGCGGTTGGAACTGCGGACCAGCGGCTCCCTCTTTTTTTCTGTCTATCAGTATTGGCACGATCTCCAATTCATACGTCTGGTTGTCGACAAGGTGCATGATGACACGATCTCCGTGTGCTACGAAGTGTAGGTTTTTATCGATTGCACTGTTGCGCATGTTCAAATAATCCATAGTATCGCTCACAATCGTATTTGCGCACGTCACTTCGTAGGCCCATATCGTACCTTGACGTAAGTTGGTCGGCATTATGGTCAAGGTTTTGTAGGCATAAGCACGCAGCCGTACGTTGTTGCTATGAAGGTAGCGTATCGTATCGGTTAGAATATTAATTCGATAGGTGTCCAGCAGTTTACATTTTTTAAGTATTTGATTACCTATAACCTCAGGGTCGCAACTGTAGGGTACTGATTACCACGGCCTCAAAGTTCTCCATAAACGTGTGCGCGTAGTACGCTGTTATTTCCCAACAATTCGGTAATGTTTGTTTTTGCACTAATCTGTAATCAACATCGTGGCGAACACAATGCACGTTTACCGTCGTTCCACCGGTGCTGGCGTACGGCGTGTAAATTCGCACCCTTATCACGGAGCTTAAGGGAGAATGGGGAGCATGCCAGCACGGGGAGCATGGGGAGCATGCCATCACGGGGAGCATGGGGAGCATGCAAGAGGGAGCATGGGGAGCATGCAAGCACGGGGAGCATGGGGAGCATGCCAACACGGGGAGCATGGGAAGCATGCGAGCACGGGGAGCATTGGGAGCATGACAACACGGGGAGCATGAGGTGTATGACAAGACACAGAGCATTGAGAGCATGACAGCACGGGGGGCATCGAGAGCATGACAACACAGGGAGCATGGGGAGCATGACGGGAACAGTGAAATATATATATGTAATTGACGGAGTCGGGTGGATATATATATCTCACAGAAACCTAGAGCAAGCTGTCAGGCAGGTGCCTCGGGTTTCACAGTGCGAAGATAATTGAATAAGATACGGGAGTGTTTTATTCCCTGAACTGAGCAGGACCGTGCCAGGCAAGACGGCACCGCGGGTCGAGGGGTGACACAGGCGGACAGGACTGCCACCCCCTTACAGTGGGGGGGCTAAAGTCACTGTCCCCATGACACCACCTCACCCCGAAGAGGTGAGGTGCCAAGGCAGTACCCAACCCTAAACCCTAGAGATACAAATGTTATAAGTCCATCGGACTTTAAGGTCCAGCTAACTAGAATGCCAAGCAGCTGTCCCACAACAGTGGTTCTACGCAGGATTGAAGGGCAGGGGTCCCGATGCTCTAAGGGTTCTCTGCCGATGCACCGGACGGTGTCACGTCGGTGATCGAGACGGTTGCAGTCGTGCTGCCGGAGAAAGATGGCAGCCACACAGGAGACGATCGGAACGCCGGCCAGTCCTCCTCGTCGCCGTCATCGTGGACGGCATGGAAAGCCGGCGGCGCCGCGTCAGGCACATCTTCGTCGGATTGCTCATCGCAGAGGTCAACGCCCGAGAATCGGACGGTCATGGCTGCCGCACCCGGCTGAGTGGAGTCGTCCTGTGGCGGGGGCTCCAATGCTTGCAAATAATTTGCACGGGCAGCCGGCGGTGGCGCAGGCGGCCACGCCGACATCGGAGGAGGAGGGGCCGCCGTGGGGGCGGTCGCCGGCGCTCGCCCCGGAGCGAAGGATGCCGAACAGGAGTAGGGGCACACGCCCTCGGAGTCCAGGTGGCCCGTGGTCACCGCCCACAGGCGGAAGCAGGTGACACATACGAGCCCGGTGCCCTCCCACTGCAGGTAGCGGGCATTGCGCACGGGCTTCCACTCACCGACGGGGGGCGCCAACTTCTTCCAGCCGAGGGCATGCATGGAACCGACGGTGGGCTTGCCACCGCCACCACTGCCGCCACCGCCCCTGCCACCACCGCCGCCAGCACCACCGCGCCCAGCACCACCAGATGTCGGAGGGGAAGGCGCGGAGAGGCGGGCCAAGGCGAACTCGTCACGGAACACCTTGGCGATGCGCAAGGTGAGGGCGGCGAAGGTGAAGGGGACGTTGGCCCCAAGGTCGCGCAACACCACCAGGTAAAGTGGCGCGACGTGGGGGGAGACGGCCGCAGAAGTACGAAGGACGCTGTAGAGGTCTGAAACCATGTCGGAGTCGCTGTACAGCGGGTGCACCTTCTTGTGCTTGTCGGCCAACGTGCGGAAGGCGGCAAGCTGCGGTGCGGGGTCGACGGTTTCGTCGAGAATGACCGCCCTGAGGCGGACCCAGAAGCGATGCGCGTCGGGATCCCCGATGCCCTCCACATGGAAACGGAGGCGCTGCAATGCGCAGCGGCCATCGCGGGGATGGAACTTCACGGACTCCTCATACAGGGTGAGGGCAGTGGAGCGGAGAACCGTGGGGAGGACGGCGTACACGAGCTCGTTGAGGACGATGTGGTAGTCCGTGTACTCGTTGTCCAGATCCAGAAGCTTGGCGACGTCATCACGGGAGATAGGCCCGAAAACATGGTTCATGTTGGCGAGCAAGACCGCGAAGTCCGACTCAGCTTCGGGTCCGTCAAGAGTAAGGCCAACGGAGCTCTTGAAGCCGTGGGTCCGAAGGAGCTTGGCCAACTCCTCGCCGTAGGAGAAGGCGTAATCGAGTTTGTCCGCGAACTCCGTACGCTGGGAGGGCTTCACAGGCGTGGATACCCAAACCGTAGGGTCAGCGTGGAATTCAGCAGAGGTGGCCGCCCGAGAGACTGGGGTCGGCTTGGCGGTCAACTGTGACATGCGCACAATCGAGCCCCCAGAGCCGCCACGGTCGGGGCTAGCCGATGAATTGGGGCTGGCGGAGGAATGCCCTCCAGGAGATTCCCTCGCAGCACGAAGGCGGCTGCCGAGGGAGATGCGGTCCGCGCTCATCTCTGGAAGAACGTAGCGTGGAATGACGGTTGGTCGGTAGTGCGAATGCCGCACGAAATCCGGGAGCTGGTTCCGCTCGAGGAAATAAGGGCCGGTGCCGTAAAAAAAAACACGCGGCTGGTGGTGGAGAAGCTGGCAATGCGCTCAGCTTGTGCAAGCAGTTGGTTTCGCTGCAAGCGGCCGCTGGTTCCGCGGGATCTCAGAGCAGTGAAAATCGAAACACCCACTAAGTGGTGAACCGATAACCTGACGGGAACAGTGAAATATATATATGTAATTGACGGAGTCGGGTGGATATATATATCTCACAGAAACCTAGAGCAAGCTGTCAGGCAGGTGCCTCGGGTTTCACAGTGCGAAGATAATTGAATACGATACGGGGAGTGTTTTATTCCCTGAACTGAGCAGGACCGTGCCAGGCAAGACGGCACCGCGGGTCGAGGGGTGACACAGGCGGACAGGACTGCCACCCCCTTACAGTGGGGGGGCTAAAGTCACTGTCCCCATGAGAGCATGGCAACACGGGGAGCATGGGGAGCATGCCAAAGACGGGGAGCATGGGAGCATGCCGACGGGGAGCATGGGGAGCATGCGGGGAGCATGGGAGCATAACACGGGGAGCATGGGGAGCATGACAACACAGGGAGAATGGGGAGCATGCCAGCACGGAGAGCATAATGAGCATGCCAGCATGGGGAGCAGAGTACATTGCTTTATTTTTCTCCATCGGCCCGGATGCGATAATATCATAGGCCAGTCATCGGCCAAATCGGCCGAACACTAAAATCGCCCGCCGCAGGCGCGAAATTTTGGATTTAAGTATGGCGAATTGTTAAAATAGTATCGAAAGTACTTGTTTTCTTTGGCCAAAACATGGCCGGTGCGAAATTATGGACGGCCCGCAAGTGGGCAGATCATCGGCCCGCGAGCGGCCCGGAGCGGCGTCAAGCGGCCCCGGGCCGGCCCGTCAGGGTAAGCAATGTTCCCTGATGGGGAGCATGGGGAGCATGCCAACACGGGGAGCATAACGAGCATGCCAACACGGGGAGCATGGGGAGCATGCAAGCACGGGGAGCATGGGGAGCATGCCAGCACGGGGAGGACAATGAGCATGCCAGCACGGGGAGCATGGGGAGCGTGGGGAGCATGACAACACAAGGAGCATGGGGAGCATGCCAACACGGGGGCATAATGAGCATGCGGAGCATGCGGAGCATGCGCTGCCCGTGGAGTATGGGGAGCATGGCAACACGGGAGCATTGAGAGCATGGCAACACGGGGGCATGGGGAGCATGGCAACACGGGGAGCATGGGGAGCATGCCAACATGGCGAGCATGACTACACGGGGAGCTTTATGAGCATGCCAACACAGGGAGCATGGGGAGCATGCCAACACGGGGAGCATCGAGAGCAGACAACACGGGGAGCATGGGAGCCTGCTAACATGGTGAGCATGACAACACGGGGAGAATAATGAGCATGACGGCACCGGGAGCATGGGGAGCATGACAGCACGGGGAGCACGGGGAGCATAACAGCACGGGGATTATGGGGAGCATGACCACATGGTGAGCATAACAACACGGGGAGCACGGGGAGCATGATAACACGCTGAGCACCGGGAAAATGACCACATGGTGAGCATGACAAGACGAGGAGCATGAGCTGCACGGTGAGCACGGGGAGCATAAGCTGCATGGAGAGTATCGTGAGCATGGCAGCACACAGAGCATAGGGCTAAAGGGGCACCACTGGTGTAGAATACGCACTATGCCGATAGCAGGTGGCCAATACCACCCGGACGCAGGTCGAAACCAAGGCGCACAACACGGGTAACGACACGAACTCAGGTACGAGCTGGTGAAGAAGTACGAAGGTGAAGATGACGGTCTCCATGGTGCTGGTAGAAAAAATCCTGCAAAATCGCACTCGCACGGCTTCCTAATAGGAAAATGCATATACCTCGAATACCGAAACCACATCTTACCGAAAACAAGACCATCCCTATAAACTAGCATCAATGCCCCCTACGATGTGGCAGGGCATGTGCCATGCCACACAAACCGTCGTGCCACACAAATTAGTCACCATACCTTATGGTTAGTATACCATGGAAAGCCTTCACAACTTGCCATCATCCTAAAAGACAAAAAAGTATTCCTAGACTACCGAAACCACATCTTTCCGAAAATATAGAACCTCCCCACAAACTTGCTTAGTACTGCCTCTTCCGTGCCATGCCACACAAACCGTCGTGCCACACAAATTAGTCACCCGTACCTTATGGTTGGTATGCCATGGAAAGCCTCCACAACTTCTCATCATACTAAAAGACAAACATCAATCGCTAGAATACCGAAACCACATCTTTCCGAAAATATAGAACCTCCCCACAAACTTGCATTAGTACTGCCTCTTCCGTGCCATGCCACACAAAACATCGTGCCGCACTTTTGGAATACTCATATCGGGGCGATTATGATGGAAAGTTTCGCACCTTGAATATACAATATGCGCGTGAGTCTAATCGTGTAGCTCCTCGAGGATAGTCGCCAGTCTGCAAAATCCCGTTACATTTTTACTATCCATTTCCACAACAACCACGAAAAACAAGAAAGGTGAAACCCTTTAAAACGCCTTAAAGATAACGCGTTGTGAAACATAGCATATATCGAAGACCTTAGTTAACGAAGACCTTAGATCGCGAAGTACTCGAAAGCGTTATCCGATCGACGTAAACGACAATAGTGTGATGGATATCACCTCTTAGTCTGCCATCAGGCGACAAGAATCCCAAGAAACCGCCATCGTTAACACAAATCCGGAGGAAACCAAATCCCTACGAAATCGAAGGTGACATACTACTATGGCACAATCCTAAGATGTCCGCGCGACGAGAGTAAGAAGAAACACTATCTCATCGATGATATCTGTGATATTCTCTATCTTGAAAAGTCGCTCGCTCCCAATCAATATTCCATAGCATAACAATGTTGTGAAAAGCAGTATTCCAAAAAAGTCTCACGAGAGAGGCAATAATAGCTGCGCAAAACCCACGACATCTTGATCTCCGCGACATGCAGTGTCAGGCGCACCTTCAAACACCACAGGATCTGCTTCCACCTTTTTGCGCGTAAAATGTGTCGCTCGCTCGTAAGAGGTTGTGATATCAATAGATTACTATTGCGGCTATTGCTGCAACTCCTTTCGCTTCCTGCCGCCGAAACTTTTTATTCGGCTGCTGCAACTTCAGCCCCGCGCAGCCGCGCTGGAGAGATTCGCACTCGATTGATAGAGACTTTGCTTTTTCATGAGAAAAACGCAGCATGATTCGAATGCATGCCTTCACAGTGCCAAACCGATCGACTGTCCGAGTGCGTCCTCCATAATGACGTGGAACTGACGTCAGAGTTGTTCCTGTCCTCCGCGGTCTTCGAACCTGTCCTCGCGTCGGTGCCTTGACATGTACGTGTGTCACAGTAGAGCCTGAGACGGGAAGGTCAAGAGCTATTCAACATTTCTTGGCAGCAACCGATCTGCCACACGACAGCCACAATCGAATGATTTCAGTGCATATATCTCCATATATTCTCCCGGTCCCGCCCTCACTAGAAGATAAATGCTGAATCCTTTTGGGACTGTCGACTACAACGACACCAAGTCGATGTCTACGACCTGAATAGCACCTTACGCAACTGGCTGTTTTGGGCTCTCTCGCCTCCTCTTTAAACACGAAGTCTGAGCTACTAGCGTAGGCTCCATCTGGAGCGGAGCTGTGACTGATTATAAACATGCTGGTGGAAAACATGAGCATCGAGGAGGATTACATCCCTGGAGAAATCGTTGGGGAAGGTAAGACGGCGTGATCAGACATATTTTTGGGCCATGGCGTTTGATGTTGCTTGTGTGTGCCGCGCTCTTTTGTCAGCAACTAACGGAAAAGGGTTCAACAGGTGCTTTTGGTAAAGTCCGCACGGCGAGGCGCAAATGTGACGACACTCTCGTTGTTATCAAAGAGGTCTTTACATCTCGTCCTCCTGGAAGTCATCTCCCCACTTTATTTCCAGCGAGCGACAGTGTTTTCTCGGTCTGCGGAGAATATGATATGTTATTTCAGTCTTGATGCTCAAGGGCACTCAGTTATCAGCTTGCACTTTTGGTATAGTGGATTATTTCGTAGTTTTCCCACGCAAGTATTCAATCCTAGTACGTCTGTTGTGACTTCGCGGGATCAGGTTTCGATGGCAAACATGTCGTCAAAGGAAAAGGAGGACGCCTTGACAGAGGTAGGTACAGCTTTTCGCATCGCTTCCGGCCTGATGGAAGTCTCGATTTATGCTTAACTTTTTATATTCTTGCAAGTGCTTTTGTGTGGTGGCGTCCTTATTCTTCGGGTTATTCCTCACCCGGAAGCCCGTTCCACAGGTGAAGATTCTAGAGGATCTTGACCACACGAACATCATCCAGTACCATGACTGCCGTATTGACGTGAGGATACTTTCTCTAACCTACAGGGCTCTACTTATCTTCGTGTCAGGGATACACTATTGGTCCTGCAAGTTGCGAACTTGCAGAACCACGCCGCGGCGGACCAGTTAACGCGGGCCCGTGTTCAGGCAACCCTCGCTCAGGTCACAGTCTGGCGCTGCATACTGCACAACTTGCGATCATCTTCGATTTGTGAACTGCATTTAAATTCGAACGATGGCCCTATTCATACCTTCACGGCTCGCAGCGTGGATCCGGATAAGGTATCAGAGCACACTTTCCTCGGGGCAGGCGGCCCGCAGCGTGGCTCGGAATCGGATCTTTCACCTCAAGGCTGTCACGTGAGCCGCGATGGTCAGGCCGAAGATGTCTTGCTTCGATCAATTCAATCTTTTGCATTCATGGCTGCCGGCCTCCGCTTACTCTGCAGGTCTCACTATCCGAGGCCTCGGCTGCCTTTTCCCTCAAAAGATGCAGGCAAGCAAATCTGAGCCTGCAGGCATGGCTGCCCCCCCTCCCGTGTAACAGGGTAACACGCTATGTATCGTCATGGAGTACGCTGAGGAAGGGGAGCTGCACACGTTGATTAAGAGCAAGGGAGAGAAGGAGGAATATTTCCCGGAGTCGCAAATTTTAGCCTGGTCCGTGCGCCACGAGTTGCTACCCCACGCGACGACGGCGGCGTGCTCTCCCTCTCCACCCTTCTCTCTCTCTCTCTCTCTCTTCAACGTCATTTGCCCGGCTCCGCCTTCCTCCGTCCCCGAGTAACGGAGTGCGTTGCGGGATGTTTGTCAACAGGTTTGTGCAGCTCTGTCTCGCGTTGGGGCACGTCCACAGCAGAAAGATCCTTCATAGAGGTATCCTCCCGTTTCGCGAGCACTGCCTTCCAGTTGACTCACGCAGTGGGTGCTGGCGTGGGCCAGCTCTCACGATCGACTCGTGGAGGTCGCTGACGCGGGCCAACTCTTGCTTCGCACAGACCTGAAGTCACAGAATATTTTCCGCACCAAGAACAACATTCTCAAGCTTGGGTGCGGCCCGCTTCGAGCCTTCCTTGTGGCTCTCTTGCGCCCGAGGAGCTTTTAGCCGACAAGCTTGTACTCTCGCAGGTAACTGGGAACGTCGGAACATGATATTCCTGCTTGTTGGCAAGGGTTGCTGAAGAGCATCTGCTATTTTCCCTTTAGGTTAGTTGATGCACGCAAACCCCGTACATCAACCAACCCTAACCCGTCATGAGAGTGAGGTCGAGTCTGCCGCTGAGGGGTGCCTGCCGGGCTGAGATCGGCGCCTGATTACGCTTCCCGAGGCTCTTCTTTGGCCCCGCCAGTGCTGGCTGCTACTTGTCAGGAAGAACAAGGTGCCTTGCATTTCCACCTACATGATGCACCACACTCGTGGATCTGCCCGCCCAGCGCGTTGCATGTGAGAGTGCAGCTGCTGAGTCGTTCAGCTGCGTCTCGCATCCCCTCCAGACCGAGCTCGCATGCACCTGGGCTTCTAGGCTGGGCTCTATTGTGGAACCGTCGGATGGCCGCAGGCCGGGGCATCTCGGGGACGCGCCGTGCCCTGGGGCCCGGAGCTCTGGGGGAGGCAAGGCACTGGAGAGGACGTCGAGGCGCGCGCAGGGACTTGAGGCGTTGGGAGCCTGGCCCTGCAACTGCTGCCTCGAGATCCCGACACCCGAAGCGGTGCTGGCTGCTGTTGTCTTGAGAGGTTCAGCAGCTTGTTTCAGCAGTGTGGTTTGAGAGGGTCAGGGGGAGATGGGCGGTGGGTGCCATGCAGAGACTTCGGTATCGCGAAGGTGCTTACTAGCGAGACGCAGATGGCCAGCACCGCCATCGGCACCCCGTACTACTTGTCCCCGGAAATCTGCGAAGACAAGCCCTATGGTAGTCCCCATTGTCGCCCGCCAGGAACCCAAGAAGGTGGCGAGTCGGCGTCCCCTTGGCATGCACAGCGGCTACAGGAGGATGCGGCAATCGTCGATGGCAGTGCCGCACACAGCTTGGTGGTCCTGCTTAAGGCACATGCCTCGTCAAATGTCACGCAAGTGGAAGTAGAACGGACGAGAGCCGTGCAGAAATGCCACCGGTTGTTACTGAGAAGACGCTGGGAAAGGTCTGAGTGGAAGGTGGAGGACGGGTGCAGGGACCAAGTCGGACATCTGGGCACTGGGATGTGTGCTTTACGAGTTATGCAGCCTGAAGCGTGCATTTGACGGGGCGTCCCTTCCGGCTCTCGTGCTCAAGATCCTCCGTGGGAAGTACCCCCCCCTGCCGGGCCACTATAGCAAGGAGCTGAGAGACCTGGTCTGCTCCCTGCTGCAGCGGTGCGTCCCCTCCATATGTCAGCATGCACACAACCACCACAGTAGCGGAGGGTTTGAGGCTTTGGAAGGGGGGCGAGGGGGAACGAGGGTAGCTCCTCCGTTGGTGGTCCATGCTCGACGGGGTGCCTGAGCGGAGAGGGGGTTGGGGTGCGCCTCCGTT